>MRSU01011330.1:0-45615 GCA_008369845.1 Trichomonas gallinae
TGTGCTGGTCCCGTAGTGTAGCGGTTATCACTTGGGACTTTGAATCCCGAAATCCAGGTTCGACTCCTGGCGGGACCACATTTTTCCCATTTTTATTTTTGTTATAAAATCCAGACAATAGATCATATATCAAATGCTTTATAAAATTCCTGGCTTTTTGTACCGAAATAGCATTTCGTTCTGAATACGAGAAAGATTTGAATGACAGAAAAAATATACGTTGTTTTCAGGTTGTAGATGTTCCGGATAGAACCTAGCACTGTTTTCTTCCCGGCAACATTCATCACATCTGAAGCAAAATTCGCGGTAGACATATTCAACGACAGTTCGGAGAAAGTTGACTACAAATGGAGTATTTTCGAATCTTCATCAGCTGAAAATAAAAATATGCAGGTCGGCGACATACTCGATTTGAAGGAAAGGAATAGCAAGCAGGATATTCGTGAATTTAATCACGCTATTTTTCAACCAGTTCAAAATTCAGGTGAAATTTGGCCAAATCGAAGTGTCAAAACAACAATAACATTTCGTCCACAAGAAGCGCATCAGTATGTGCAGAAGCTGTACATTGACTTCGGAGAAGGCCATGAACGCATCCCCATCGAACTGAAAGGAACTGGATTGCCACCAGAAGCTGCTTTCGATGTGGCAACCATTGCTGTGGGACATATACCACTTGATACAGTGCAAGAATATAAAGTTGAACTGATAAACTTGGGCAGCGTTGAAGTAGAATTCGAATACGAGAAAAATACTGATTCACCTCTGAAGTTTAATTTCAGTCCATCTAAAGGGAAAATACCTGTTGGTGAGAAAATGCCGATTGTACTCACAATGGCGGCCTGCCAAGTAGGAAATTTCAACGAAACTTTCACTTTCAAAATTCGAGGAGCCGTAAAGACCCACCCTACGTTACTGGTATATGGTAGAGTAGATGGGCCGGTTTATACACTTTCATCGAAACAAATTAATTTTGGCGATGTTTCTTATGGATTTCTTTACTCAAAAACATTTACAATTGAAAACAAAACAAATATACCATTCGATTACAAACTACATTTCGAACAAAATACAACTTTTGCGCCAAGAGAATTTAGTGTGAAGCCTTCGAGCGGCACTGTTGACAAATTTTCAACAAAAACAATTACAATTGAGCTAATACCAAATACAATTCAGCATTATGAAGTGAAATTATGGATTGATATTCAAGAATTTCAAAATAATGTCGATAAAGTTAAAATATACGCAAACTGCATAAGTCCAACTGTAGTAATTCCAAACCCAGTAATGAAATGCGAAAATGTTTTTATAAATTATCCATACGAGAAAAATTTCCATTTTGAAAACACATCAGCACTCCCAGCAAAGTACGAAATTTACGTCGAGGACATGGGCAAATCGGCTCCAGCCATTGTCGAGTTCACAAAATTACAGGGAGTCATTGAACCAAACTCAAAAATGAAAACATTAGTCAAAGTCACGCCTTTAATTTTGGGTCCTATTTCAGTTCCATGCTATTTGAAAATTGATTCAAGCACAGGAATCGTCATCCCATGGTCAATCTCAGCAGTCTCTATAGGGCCAACATTGGAAATCTCGCATAAGCACATCAATTTCGGCACAATTCCGGTCCTCAAAGATAAAGCAATCCCAATCACAATAACAAACACATCGCTAATACCAATTGAGTACTCTATCACAATCGAATCGGACAACACTGCTTTCAATGTTAAACAGAAAGAGGGAAAAATCGAACCATCTGACAAGGCGCAGATTCCGATTATTGCGAATTTGGACGACACGCTAACATTCAACGGTAAGCTTCTGCTCAACATTCAATACCTGAATCCTATCTCAATTCCTCTTGCCGCAACAGGCTCAGGCACGCCAATGTACTCCAGCATCCCAATGGACACGATCGACTACGGCTACATACTCAATGAGAGGAATGCGACAATGACATTCAGCCTGACAAACAAAGGAGGCAGAACTCAAGAATTGAGGTGGTCATATGGCAGGAGCAAAATTCCTGAGGCTGCACAGAAGTCGTTTAGAATCTCGATATCTCCAGAAATCTACACAATCGAGTCACATGACACGATAGAGTATACTGTTCAAGTCTTCTGCCCGATGGCGTTGACATTCTCTTGCGAATTGATCTGCAACGCGACAATTGGAAGGCAGAGGGTAGAATTATTCCACCCTGTAATTAAAGGCATTATATTCAAGCCTAATTTGAGCTTTTCAACAAAGCAGCTTGAGTTTGAGCATATCCACAACTACAAGAGAGAAGAAGAGATCAGCGTCAAAAGCATGGAGAGTTTCACAACTCCTTCTTTTGATCTGCTTCCAATTCAGGAGTCAACATTCGACGTCGTCAATATAAACCCTATACCGCTAGATCTAGAAATATCTACAATCGAGCCTTTCACCACAGATCTGACAAGCATACACTTAGACACAAATCAATCAAAGACCATCGTTGTCACATTCAATGCTCCATTCAAGACAGATTTCTTCAGCGAGTCAATCACAAGGAAGATCAACTTCTCGATTGTCGATCATCCAGCCAAGATTTGGCTCAACGCTAAGTGCAACTATATTTTCCCTAATCTTGCTTTCGAGCCATCCACATCAGTTGACTTCGGCAACATGATGCTCAACACAGAGGAAGACGTCGCTTTAACAATGAAGTCTGTTTCCAACTCTCCAGTTGAATGGTGCTTCGAATTGATGTCAAAAGAAGCAGACAAAGCAATCTCAAGGATTTTCGATGTTTTCCCTATAAAAGGAACGATGGATCCATTTGGAACTGACACGATCCATTTCTCTTTTTCTGCAAATGCAAGCCCTGAAGGCGGCTCAAAGACATATAGTGGAAAAGCTATTTGCCACGTCACAGGCGGCCCTGATTACATAATCGATCTGAAAGGCAACGCAGTTTCAATTGATTACAGCATCACCCCAACATCAATCGATTTCGGCGACAGGTTCTACAACGAAACATTAGTTTACAAGATAAATCTTAAAAATGGTAGTGACCTCCCAATTAAATACACGACGAAAGTTCCTAAATCCAACGAGCTCCAGCAGCTCTTAATAAACCCAAGTGATGGAAGCATTCCAGTTGAAGGAACATATACATTAACAGTTACATGTCTTTGCGGAAAACCAGGCACTTTCTCAGACTATTTCCTTGTACAGATCGGTCATTATGAGGAGCAAAAAATCCCGATACATGTAAACGCTTATTTTCCACAACTGAGCATCGCAGTACCACGTCATGAGACCGACTATGCCTTCCAAGCAAATCCAGAAGCCTCTAATGAGGAATTACTCGCCTTAGAATCCAAATTAGCAATAGAGAGAGAATCTCAAAAATTGCCTTATTCCAACAACCGTCAGGAGAGGGAAAGGCTAACGCAACAGAAGAAGATCTTCTCGAGATACCTCTATGATGTTGGACAGATAATTGTCGGTGATACAATAGAAAACGCTTTCGACATCAAATCCTTAATTCCTTTACAGCTTCTAATCAATATTAACAACGACTCACTTAAAGGAACAGGTTTCTACTTAAACAGCCAGACATTCATTATGCAGCCAAAAGAAGAAAGCACATTCTCCATCAATTTCGACACTGCAAAGAGAACGAACAACACAACTGGTCCAGTTGAGTATTCTATCCTTCTTTCTCTCGGCGAACAACAGCTCCATATCATCGAAATTGTTATCAAGGCAACAATCGTTCTCCCGAAGTTTACTCTATCAACAAAAACGTTCAACTTCGAAGAAGTCATCGTTGGCCAGTCGAAGACAATGACATTACAAATACAGAACATGAACACATTCCCATGCGAATTCCAGTTTTTGGATCAAGAATTGTCTATGTCTTCATCTGCTTCTAAGGCAGTTTCAGCAAGAAAGGCCATCGAAAAGAAGAAGTCAACGCAAAAACTGCCAAATGAAGAAGAAGAGGAAGAAGAGCAGCCTGATAAGCCTATAATTTACCAAACAAAACCAAACAGCGGCATTCTTCCTCCATCATCCTTCCAAAACATCGAAATCACATTTACTCCAAAAGAGGGAATCCCTTACAATATCAGGCTTCCTCTCAAGATGAAGCACAATCCACACAACGAAATCGTCAGACTCAACGGTAAAGGTGTTCAAATGAAGATCGAATTCGATCCACCAAGCCTAAGCCTCCCAGCCATACTCCCATTTGCAGACAGCTCCATATCAGACATCAAATTGATGAACAACACAAATTATCCAATCGAAGTCTTCTCATACAACTTCGACTATCAGCTTTACGTTAACACATTCATCAAGAAGAAACAGGAAAGCGAAGCTCCAACAGAATCGAATGAATCAGTAGCGAATGTATCGAAGTTCTCCATCTGTTGCATCGTTCACGGTCCTGCGCAAACTGGACGCTCAGCAGTTTCAAACATAATTGCGAAATATCTTAACACACCAGTTATTTCACTCAATGAGTTGTGGGCTCCTATTTTAGAGAGGCCAGAAGGCCATGCTGCAGCGGATCTGATTGGAGCCTTTGCAACTCGTATTCAAGATTCTGACTGCTTAAATGGCTTCGTTGTTGATGGATTAGACGCGCTACCAATAAACCAAGACACAGAGTTATATTTACAACAGTGTGTAAAGGCTAAAGGCTGTATTGATGAAGCTAACAACAATCCATTCAATCCAATCCCACACAACACCCCTACCAATGTCGAACTCGCTCTCAACTACATCATTGATTCATTGGATGGTCACTACATCTTTTTCGTTGGTGTCAAATGCCCGATCGACGTCATCAACAAACGCCACGAGGAGGAAGAAAGACAAGAGAAGAAGAGGCAGGCTAGAGAGCGCCAAAATGAGAAAATTGCACTGTTCAATATGACAGAGGAAGAGTACGAGAAACTTTCTCCGGAAGAACAAGAAGAGATAGATAAGAAACGAAAAGCACTCAGGAAGAAGATACTCAAGGCCGAACAGGCCACAATTGAAGAGGAAACATCGCGATCATCATCCCACAAGCACAGGAGCAAGGCAAGCTCCAGGGAAAATAAAGACAAAGAGGGCAAGGAAGGAAAAGAAAGGGAGAAAGAAAGCAGACATAGAGATCGCAAGGAAGAAAAGTCGTCAAAAGGAGAAAGATCTAAAAAGGAGGAAGAGAAATCATCCAAAGGTGATAAGCCACCACCAAAGAAAGAAGAGAGGAGATCTGGCAAGAAAGGCGTTCCAACTGATCCACTTGAACTCTCAGCAATGCTATATAACTTAACAGTTGGGTCATTAACAAACAAGCTCAAAACATCTTGCGACAGCTTCCAGGCAATCGATCCATCGAACCTAGTCAAGCAGGAAAAGCCATCTGAAGAAGAAGATAAGAAAGAACTCAAAATCGATCTAAGCGAGAAACCTCCAGAAGAAACAACTGAAAACAATCCTCCTCCTGTTGAAATCTTGGAAGAACCAGTCCAGCGATCAATCAAGAATTTCAATGCAATGCTTTTGAACACAGACATCTCATTGAAAGAGATCGAAGAGGAAATCACTGGTTTTATCCCATCTCTCACGACAATCAAAGAAAACGCTTTTACTTCTCTGATTCCAGGAATCGCAACAGGAATGGCGAACGACATGGAAGAGCCGTTATCAAAGTTCAAAGAGACATCGCCGTATTTTTCAATCATTGTCGAAGAGCCATACACTGAGTTGCCAGAACCAGAAACAACAGGGAGGACATCAAAGTCTAAAATCAGCAGGCCAGGGGCTAGAAAGAAATCCCAGCCTGAAGAGATAGTTGACATTACAAAGCTCACTCCAAGATGGAAAATCGATGCGAACTCATTCGTCACATTGCAGATCAGGTTCATGCCTACAATCCCTGGCAACTTCAGGACAGATCTCTATTTCGGCATCATCGGCTGCAAGTACGACATCCTAAAGATCAATGTTTCCGGAGCCTGCGCTGGTCCAGACATAGAGAGAAACATAGTTGCAATGTTCGAAAACAAAGCAATGTGGAATCAGCAGGAGAATGAGTACCAGTTTGGCCCAGTTCTTTTGGCTGGTAAGCAAAAAGGCTCTACGCCAATCTCCGAGAAGATCACACTGAAAAACATTTCGCAATTCCCAGCCGATGTTCACGCTTTCTTCTCTGATCCAAACAAACAAGTCTGGAGCATTGATCCAACCGTCAACACAATTCCAGCAGGCGGCACTTCCACATTCACAGTTACAATCACCCCTCAAACAACAGAACTGATCAAGAACATAGTACAATTCTTCATTAAAGACCAACCAGAACCTCTTTCGATTCCATTCAGCGCAGAATCGACCATCCCAGCAATTAAGCTATCAACAACAACCCTCGATTTCGACAAGATCATGCTAGGAAAGAGTCGCACGCTAAATATCGATATGAAGAACACTTCAAAGCTTTTCGCGAATTGGAACTTCAAAAACTTGAATAATGTTGGCGACTTAGTTAAATTCACAGCCACTGAAGGCGTCATCAAACCGATGAAGTCCATGACTGTGAAAGCAACATTTGCAGCAACAAAAGCAGCTACTCTAAAGAAAGCAGTTAATTTTGAAGTCTTCGACAAAGAGAAAACGAGAAACTTTGGATCCACGCCAATCCAGGTCCTCGGTGAGGCCTTTGATGTAGTACTAGATGTCCAATTCCCCAAAGGCATGGACCATTTAAACTTCGGCAATTTCACGTTATCTCAAACAAAAACTATCAATGTTGTATTAAAAGACAAAGGCAAATTCCCAGTCACTTACAAGATAATTATCGATAAAAACATAGAGCAGTATATAACAGCCAATCCAAATACAGGCACAATCGCTCCAACAGACAAACCGATCACAGTCGTTTTCACTTTGAAGAGCGGCAAAGTCATCAGTTTCCAGGATGCCAAAGGTATAAAGATGCAGATCCAGGACACGAATTCTAAAGTCACAACAGAAACATTACCGCTTCCATTCACGTGCGAGACAGTCTACAGCTCGTGCCAGATCCAGCCTAATAAGAAGCTTTCCTTCGATTATGTTCCAGTCGGTCAAGTTCCAACAAAGCAAGTCACAATTGTCAACACAGGCAAATTTGCATTCGAATTCGAACTCATACCAAGAGCAGACTCAAAGCCGAAGATGCCAATTATGCCTGTCGATAGCAAGAGAATGACAGGTAACTTGCTGAAGCCAAAGAACAAGAAGAACGTGCAGCACATCATTGCTGGCCAGTATGTTTTGTCTCCCTCCACAGGCACGGTACCCCCAGGTCAATCATGCGTCATCGATGTCGAATTCAACGCGACATTGCCTGGCACATTTAACAACACGGTTAATGTCAGAGTTAGCGAGATTGATCCAAACGCTCCTATGCCAACAATTCAACTTACGGGAATCGTTGAGGCACCAAGTCTTGAAATTGCATCAAGAGACAAAATTTTCCCAGGATTACCTCTTTCCGTCTCAACCGAGAAACTTAAAACGGACAAGAACGTCTTCTTCGAGGATTCAGGCGTTTTGCATTTCGCAGCGTTAATGGTACATGACAAATCATCTGTCCCAATCAGTATAATAAACGCCTCTCACATTGCAGTCAGTGTCGAGCTCACCGTGAAATCCGCGAAGCAAAAAGACAAAAACTTCCCTTTCGAAATCAGCGAGTCAAAATTTAATTTGGAGCCACTGGCGCAAAAACAGATTAATGTATCTTTCTGCCCACTAATTGCCGAGACTTTCACAGGTGTTTTCGAAGCAGTCATAAAAGGCGCCCCGGTCGAATCTAAGCTTAAATTCAATGTAGAAGGAATTGGATCAGTGCCGAACTTCAACATTGTCGGTCTGGAGAAACTCAAAGGCACAAACTTCATGTGCACATTTAACAAAGTCTTGATCGGTTACAAGAAGGAGCGTGCAATCAACATCAACAATCCTACAGCTTTGCCTGTCACTGTCTCCATTCAATACAAGAAATCGCCCGAATTTGTGGTTTTCCCAGACACACAATCGGAGACAATACAGCCAGGTGAAACATTCCCGTTAGTTGTCTCTTTCAAGCCGACTCAGGAAATCAAGTATTCGATGGATATCACAGTCGGCATCGAAAGCAATCCGAAGTCTAACTGCATCGTGACAATTTCTGGTGAAGGAGCAGTTGAAGATATTTTATTTGAATTTCCAAATGCCTCAGGCGATGAAGACCAGCTTGAATTCAAGAACTGTATTGTCGGTAGCATGGCTCAGCAGATGTTTATTATTAAGAACGTTGGCAGTGAGGACTGCAAATTCTCATGGCCTTCAAACACAGGCATCACTTTCGTTCCAAGTGTTGGCCACATCAGAGCAGGCAAGTCGAAGAAAATCACTGCATCTCTATTAGCAGACCATCCAATCAAGCAGACAATTCTGAAAATTCCCTGCAATGTCCTAAAAATCCAACTAGACCCTCACGCGCCAGACTGGGATGATTCGATGAGAACCCTCAAATTCATAAAGCGCAACCTTCAGACTCCAGCGGAGAAAGAAAACGTTGTGAGTGGCTCAAAGCTTCCTCCACTCAACCCGCGAAAGTCGGCGAAAACATCCATGTCTGTAAAGCGAAACTCAATCAAGGAGCTGCCGCCGATAGAGAATCAAAGTGTCGTCTCAGACATGGTCAAAGTCACAGAAGTTCGCGAAGAGCCAAGCTTTAAACTTTTGACTCCAAAACCGAGAGAAGTCCCAATACACGCAGTAACTGCAGCTGATATCATCAAGTTTGCTCTTGACACAACAGAAATCGCATTCTCGCCAACAATGATGATGCAGAGTCGAACATTCGATGTTAAAATGACAAACCAGTCCCAGATCAAGATGGAGTTCCAGTGGCGTGATGCAGATTATTCTTCTGCCCGCTCGGACTACGCTACTTCACATGCCCCTCCATTTGACATCGCCCCACGCCACGGCTTCATTGAATCAGGCCAGTCACAGGCTTTCAAAGTCACATTTTCGCCAGAAGAAGTTGATGATTTCGTCGGTAAAATTGTTTGTGACATCCCATTCAACACAGGCCAGTCTCCAATCATCAACGTCAGTGGCTTATCCCGCCGTCCTATCATATACTTCAATGTCGAGCAGAGTGACTACTTGACAAGGAGATACCCAGGCTACACTAGACCAGTCCCAGCCGAGACACGAATTGTGGAGATTGGAGTTCCTTCTTCCCACTCATCCCGCACGACTCACTTGAAGTTCGACGTCGTCAACACGACAGCACAGCCATATGAGTTCAGCTGGACCAAGTCATCCACAATCACTGACGGAGAAGAGACGAAGGCCATCAACTGCGAGACACCGTGCGGCATGATATCAGGGGGCAAGAAAGTCGTCATGAATTTCTCATTCACCCCAGGCCAGCAGAGAACCGTCGAGTCTAACTACGAATTCCTCATCCCTTCGCTGGGAGTCAGGGTTCCCTTCCTCGTCGTCGGACGGCTTCTGCAGTAATTTTTTTTTGTTTATAAAATGTTTATTTATTTTTTGAAAAATCAAAAAAAAAAAAAAAAAGTGAAGAACATGAGGGCGATGAAGCTTCTCTCTGAAGGGGAGATGTACGCCAAAATACTGAAAGAGCGACCCCTCCCTTCTGACATCGATCTACTCATCAATGCTGGCATAGTCAAATCGTTCGATATCCCTGCAAATTTTTTCGCTGATATTCCATTCTTGAAGAAATCACTCAAACATACAAAGAACCCACTAGATTTGCTCATAAGGACGAGAATTCAAATTAGTTTCAACGTAGCAGACTTAGAAAATTTAACAAAACACGAAATCCAGCCTCATTTGAAATTAATCACTTTGCAGTATATATTATTCTCTTTCTTAGGGTGGCAACTAAAACAGACTACCGAAATCGCGCCAGTTTCGCTATTTTCATCTCTTGTTATTGCATCTGACCCAGAGATTTTCGGAGATTTCTTCCAATACAGATTTGTTGCTATTTCAGCATTCAACTTTTTATACTCACAATGCTTCAGGGCGAGAAAAACTGAATTAAATGAATATCTCCCGCCGCTATTGTTATTTTTGTCTCAATATCGCGAATTACCAGAGAATTGTTATAATTTACTACTTTCTGCCGTGCAATGCTGCTCATACCAACAATCTTCGACAGATATCAGCACAGATTTCAGACAGCTGCTTTCTTTTTCTACATCACTCGATTTACCATCGCCAATAGCTACATCGCTCATACAGATAACGATTTATCAACTATCAAGTCTCGAAAACCAAGCTTTGCTTTATTTCAAAAGTTTAATTCGCCATGTTACAGGTGAAAGCGTCAAAAATTTCATGGAATTGATATCCATGTCAATAGGTAGCTACTCTAATCTACTAACACCGATTAAATTACCACCTTCACGAGATTTTTTACAAATCGAAAATTATCCATCGAATGAAGGCTTATTTAGATTCTTACCACATGATCCATTTCCAGATGGACTCAGTTTCGAGAGTTTAATCAAGTTTTTCGATGATCCGCCAATTTCATCTTTAATCGAAGAAAATTTTCTCAAAAAGATCGATATAATCATCAGTGGAATAGAAGAATCGCGTAATCTTACTCAAGTTTTCCTTTCTTCTTTCATGTACACTATAACACTTTGCATGTCTACGCCTCAGATTTATCTTCTCTACGCAGCATTCCTCTACATTTGCCAAAAATGCCAATACCTGGAAAATATTTCAGACATAGGTAAATTTTTATTAAATGAAATTATTTTCGATCCAGGACTAACAATGGACATGAAGCCAGAAAGCTTCTCTCCTATCAGCCGCATCAGAACAGAAGCTCTTCATTTCGTTGCTAATGTCGAGCCACCTGCGATTGATGCTTTCTTCAACAAGATTAAAATGACGCCAAATCTATTCACAGAATGCATATATAGACTTATAGCATACAATGAATCGAATTACGCCCCGCTAATAATTTCGAAATCTCTAATTCAAGCTGCGATTTACTACAGACCATTCATCTGTGTACACAACGAGGTATGCACTGCATTTGTCTCCATATTCCTCTATTTCTACACCATGTTCCAGCAGTCTTCTATCGCGATCTCTTGCTTCGAAAGCGCGCTTTTCGTCCAGGGATTCTTAGCCTTCCTCTATGAGCCTAAAGTGAGGCCTTTCGTGCTCAACCAGGTGAGGGGCTACTTAGTGGCCGACATAGAAACAGTCAACTCAGTCTTAATCCAGCTGCTCATCAACATCTTCGACTTGACGTGCCACGACTTCCCCGACGAAAAGTCAATTTCACTATCCTCTGACCTACTTCAGACAATCAACGAGATTTTGATCCACAAGCTCGCTCTCATACCATCCTTCGAGCCACTGCTGTACACCAGTTTCATGAGGATCCCCGTCAATCTTCCGAAGACACCAGTCAGCATCGCCTTCCACGAGAACCTTCTCTCATTCCTCGCCTTAGTTTCGACCGTCCATAATATGTCTGCCCCAGAGCTAAACTCCCTCGAGACAATGATGCGCGGCATGTACGGCGATGACATTCCGATTGCCGTCTTCCACAAACTCGTCCAGCTCGCGTCGTCGACTATGTTCGCAGCACAGTCGACCGCGGTCATCATTAGGCAGCCGAAGGTGCTTAGATATCTGATCGGCCTGTTCAAAGACTCGCAGCATTTCCCCGAGATTGTCAGGTTCCTCTGTGGAATCTGCCAGTACTCTTACAAGAACTGCATCGCTTGCCACGCCGGAGAAATCGACCTGTTGTTTATAGATCTGATCAAGTCATCCAAGGACGAGGACAGCAGGGATGAGATCTTCAACGCTTTCAACAGGATTTCTACAATTGTCTCAAGTGTCTCAGTCATGCAGCACTACATTTCACTCCTATGCCCGCAGAACAAAGTTGTCTCCAAACTCGAAATATCAGCTCTCAAAGCTTTGTCTCAAAATTTATATCTCTCAAGAAAACTTCCAATTGCTTCGATGCCTTTAACGAGAGATGCATATGCTAAAATCTCAGGAATCCCATCAAGCGATATCATGGATGGGTTTGCTTTCGTAATCTGGCTCTACAACGAGCCAAACGATGGATCTTACAAACCACAGCTCATCAACATAACCGACGGCACAGAAAGGGTTATCAAAATCAATCTGTCGACGACGCAGATACTGGTAACACAATGCGGCGATGAGTTCGACACAGTTGCAACAGTCGACGTCAATGTGAAGCCTCGCCAGTGGGTTTTGGTTACAATAGAGTACGGAAACGATCCAGTGAAAGGAGGAACAATGATTGTCGTCTCATGCAACTGCCAGGATCCAAAGAAAGTGGCTTTGCAGAACTTGACATGGAGAAAGAAAACGGTCGACCTTATCATTGGCGGTCTCCAGCAGGATTCCCAGGCACCTCCTTACTGCTCGAGATTCGCCAGCTTCGGATTCTTCAGCTCGTTAACTGAGTCTCATCTGATGCACATCGTTGAGGCTGGCCCGAGAACTGACCCGCCTCCATTCGAAAACACAATTTTCTCGGCGAAGACAACATTGAAACAGAATGAGCTTTATATACAAGAGATAGAGAACAAATACAACTTATCTCTTTCACTGACATATGTAAACAGGGAGACACTTGTCTCATTATCAGAAATATTAGGACACATGTGCAAGGTTGAGTTCCTCCTTCCTTTGTTCTCTCAGCTTGATTACGCGTTAGAGGAGTCAGAAAGCAACCATCTGTTCATCGACTTAGTCATTGATGTCTTCTCAAACGCTCTCTCGATGTCTCAGCATGCACAGCAACTTTTCCATGAAGCAAACGGATTCAACATCATATCTCATTTGCTGGTGACATGCAATCCTAATCTAATAACCTACCACATCTACGCGCACTTCTTTGGCATCGTTGAAATCATCACAGAGCCAGATCTCCAGGCACAAATGCTCGACTCAATCCTGTTGAATGAAATGATCTGGATAAGGGCAGATGCGATCAACCACATTAAGATCATTAAGCACTGGGCAAGGGTCATCTTTGTATCGTATGAGTCTGTTTTCACCAGGCTCAGACCAATCAAGAAGCTTTTATCAACGATCAAACTCTTCTATCAGACACACATGCCCGAAATGTCAGACTACAACACGATCTCCAGCATGAGAGATCCGAAACTTAACACAGCCGAATGCCGCAGAGTGTTGATCCAAGTCGTTCAGCAGATGGCCACTGTCAAGTTCACAGACGACGACTTTTTGTATCTTATCGGAATGATAATTACATCTAACGACCACGATTTGGCCAGAGACTTTATAGATTTGCTGGATTCTTTGATAACAATGAGCCCAAGCCCAGTCGATAGCATTACAGTTGACGCTTTAACTTTGCTCATGCTCACTTTCTCGTTCAACGACGAGTACATCATCTGCCAAGTCTTCTCAATAATCTACACCGTCCACCAAAGGCAGATGCTGCAGGCAATGAATTTGTATGAACATGTTTATATTATTTTAAGAGAGTTGACATTGGATGTCGTCAGAGATCCAGTGTTTAATTCTCTGCTATCGCTTTTACACGGCGGCTTTTATGAGCTTTTCCCAGTTGTTACATGGATCGCTATCAATTTAGGAGACGAATCCATGACGCAGCTGATCCAATCGATTTCTCCAGATAAATGTTTCGTCACACACAACACATGGCAGCTATGGCCAACAATTTTGCTCCTTAAATGCCCGCCGAACATGCAAGAGAAAGTCATCGACTTCATTTTACTCTCTGATGAGGATGGATGGGTGAACTTTTACATGATGATCAACGTCGTCGCCAGACTTACAAATGGCCATTCCACAGAGTTTAGGTCGATGATGTTGCACAAAATCGGCGACCATCTTTTGTCGTCAAGATGCAGAAAACCTGAAAGCTTGAACACTTTCTTCACTTTGGCTAAAGCCTTCATTTTGTACCAAAATAGCAACAGCGCGTTAAATACATTATTAACATACTCTCCATTCAATATCAGGAGGATACGTGCCCACACGTGCGCGCCAAAGAGCCCAGAAAGGTCTAGGAAACATTCAGCCATCCACTTCAACTTCCAAAACCTACAACAGCCGGCCAGATTAGCGTTTCCAGATGTCAGCGCAATGAACAAATGGATGACACCAGCTGAAGTCGAAAAAACAATAAACCAAATGGAGACAAATGTCATCAAAGATACACAGGTTTATTTCTCGTTGAGCATCGGACCAGACGGAGAATGGGTTGATTCAGAACTCGCAAAGAAGTGCTTAGACTTGTTCTTAGTTTGGAATGATGTTAACTTTTTAGACTTTGATTTAATCCTCTGCGCGTTCTTAGTTCCATACTACTATGACAAAGTCTTTGAGCACTTCACTTCTTTGTTATTAAATCCATCAGAAGTCTCAAAATATTTGCCGTTTTTGGCATTAATCAATACAAAGTGCGAAGACAATTCTCGCCAGTCAATTTTCAAGATCCCAGTCAAACAGCCGAAACTCGTTGCATTCCAAGCATTGGAATTAATCGCGAACAATGCTCCACCGAACATCGTCCATGGAGTAGTCATTGCTCTAAACCAACTCATCAGGTTCAACAAGTCGACACAAGAGAAATCGAATTCCATCATGAAGTTCCAAAGCAGCCCAACGATTATGTCTGCAGCACAGTGTGGCAAGCGTGCAATTTACGAACTACAACGAGCAAAGAGAGATAACGAGCGACAATGGATCAGATTATGGAGGAACTTAACAATAGATGGAGCCCCATGGGCCTCTTCACTGGACTCCAATCAACTCTCTCAGGTTCCACTAAAGAGGGATTCAACTCTCTGCACATTTATCTGCCCAGCAAAACTAAAGAGGAATTGGAGTGCAATTCCGCAGGCAATGTCATTGGATAAGTCTATTTCTATCATGTTCCACTCCAGCAACTTCAGGCGTAACCGAACGGACTCCGTTGTCATTGAGAAGAACTTCATCGAGGTTCCATGCAATGTTGTCACGATTGAAGGCATCAATCCAGTTCTTTTCATTGTTACAAACAACTCTATCGGTATCAAAAAGAACGAGGCAACAATCAGAGAGTGGCCATTGGACACAATACAGTACATGATTGAGAGAAGAAGGATCAACTGCCTCAGTGCCATCGAAATTTTCTTCAATGGAGGCAGGTCGAAGCTGATCTCTTTCGAAGACAAGTTCTTCCCTCACGCGCAGGCAGCTCTGAGAGCAAGACACGTCTCTGAACTAACGCCGGACCCCGTGAATATTGCGCCACTACAAAAGTTATGGCAGAGCAGAGAAATCTCAACATTTGAATATTTGATGAAGTTGAACATGCTCAGCGGCAGGACATTCTCATCACTTGAACATTATCCGATAATGCCATGGATCATCTCTGACTATGAAGCCAAAGTATTCGACTCAGATGACTCAATGTTCCTCAGAGACGTCAGGAAACCAATGTCGCAAGTCGGCCAGGACAGACTCATGAGGATCATCGCACAGATGCAAGATACAGGCATTGCAAAGTTCTACATTCCTGGCTCCCCGATGAGGCCTGGCGATGTTGCCAGCTACTTATGCCGACTTAACCCCTTCTCTGAGGCAGATGGCAGCGAGCAGCCAACATTATCAGTCGGGAATGCTTTCCATAAGGCAACGACAGACGACAACTGCTTCAGCGAATTAACACCAGAGTTCTTCTTCATGCCAGAGGCTTTCATCAAGACATGCAACGACAAAGATATCCCAAATATGGAGATGCCGCCATGGGCAGCCGATCCATACACTTTCGTCTACTTAAACAGAAAAGCTCTTGAGTGCGAACTGATTTCTTCATCTATCAACCAGTGGATTGATCTGATCTGGGGAATAAAACAGAATGGCTCCGGTGCAATTTCTACGTTCAACAAATTCCACAGCGATGTTTATGAAGATTCAGAGAATTTTGACATCTATGATGGCTCAAAATCAGGGTTTGTACCTTCTTTGCTCTTCACAGAGCCTCATCCTCCAAGATTCGAAGCTCGCCCGCTACAGAGACTCTGCACAACTACAGTCATCGTCCAGATGCAGAACAACACACTCGTTTTTGCGGACTCACTCCAGCCATCAGCAACAATCATTGAAGTAATCGCGCTGGATGCATCTGGAAAGTTGACCGTCCACACTTTAGACTTCACGCAGTTGCAGAGATTCACAAGCAAGTCATCAATCAGGTCTTATTCCTCTCATACATCATTAAGACTTGAGAGATCAAATGATGGCGAGTTCTCATCATCGTCAGGAGTCAGAAGCGGTGACGCTGATTCATCACTAATGTCAAGTGTCTCGTTCGAGCGCATCCAAGTAATGTCAAAGAGCGAAATCAGACAGCCTCTTTCTCCCACACCAACGTCTCATGGCATCACCATCCCACCGCCAAATATTTCTGCTTCGATTCCTAACTTCCTGAATGTCGCGCTCAACGCGAAACTGGAAATGTTCACAATTATCGACAAAACAACTCTGATGTTCGTCGACAGCGGATTAGTTAGACTATTCTCTATGAACTCTAAGCAAGTTTCCACAATTAAGATGCACACGAGCGATGTCACGTTAATCGCAAGATCAAAGAACTGGCTCGCTGCTGCATCACGTGGCTCAGTCATGAATTTCTACAAGATAAACGAAATAACTAAATGTGTTTTCTCAATTCCACTTTACAGAGATACAATCCAGTGTATTCATGTCTGCAACCAGTTCTCTCTCGCTGTGGCAGGAACACGCGACGGCTTCTTGTTCTTCATCTCATTGACTCATGGAACAGTTGATGCTACAGTCGACTTAGGCACTGCAAGACCATACAAATGCCTCATCACGCCTGCTTGGGGATTCGTTGTTGTTTATATGACAGAATTAGAACGTGCAAACGTCAGACATGTCTTAGAGATCTACTCACCGAATGGAAAGCTTATCAAGCGAAGATCTATTGCGAACGGTATTGTCGCTTGGACGACCTTCAAGACAAAGAACGGCTTCGACTTCATTGTTTGCGCGGACGACAGAGGAAGACTATGGATGTTTGAAGCTTTCTTCCTTTCAATGGTAGAGAGCGTTTACAGATGCAATGGACAGGTCCTCTCTGTTTCATATTCGCTTGAGCAGGGAGGAATTCTGGCAACAACAGCAGATGGCAGAATAATTTTCGTCCCTTATGAATTGTAAGTATTTTTACTTATGTTTATATATTTTAAATAAAGTGTTTGTTTTTTTTTAATGCAAGGATAGATTTTTAAATTATAACATAAAAAAGAAAATAGGTTATGCCTCAGTTAAACTAGTTGTGCCAAGGTCGAAAGACATCTTCCTTTTTGTTCCAAGGAATCCGTTGTTGATTCTAAGGAGTATGAACAGTGGGATTCCTTCAACAACAATTTCGCTAAAACATACTGCAACAAAGAAAGGAATATCACAGACTTGGTTATGGATTAAAATTTGGGTAAGAGAAATTGAACCTCGAGCAAGAAGCATAAGCGATAGGAAAATAACAAGACGAAGCAGTTTCTTTTGCTCCAAGTTTGATTCAGCAAAAGTATCGTCTCGAAGTCCTCTTTCGAGCAAAATAATGAACGCGATGTAGATGATAGCAAGAAGGATATCTCTGGTAATATCATAAAAGGCTGAAAAAGCGCTCAAAGGCTCCGTGTTCTTTAGCGGTGTAATTTCGACAAGTATTGCGAAAACATATAAAACGTAAATGACAACATTGTAGACAATGAGACAAACCTTAGCTTTGCCGAAAATTTTAACGATTTTGAGAGGTAAAATTTGCATGCAAATTGTAATCCAAGAAATCAGAACTAGTGTGTAGCATGTAGTGATGAAATAAGAAGTGAGGTTGTAAATCAGCAGACCAGCAACTGAATATTGCCTGGGATTCCAATGTATGAATGACAAAGAATGCATGACAACTTTCATTCCCAATGCGACAATGAAGCATATTCTTGCGGTGCGGTTCAGCGTACTTAGAGTTTTGAATTCAAAACTAAATTTGATTATCGGAATCAAGCCGTATAAAAACAAGAGAGCGAAGAAAGCAATGAATCCTATGGAGCCACCACGCCACATCCGTGGGGAAGCCGATATATGCGGATCCTCAGAATTAGTCGACAGGCATTGGAGGATAGACGTGATGTTTTTATTAACAGACATTTTAAAAGCTGACAAAAATTTTTTTGGGATCAATTTTCGAAAAGTGACAATAACTGAATTTCGGAAAAGTGACAACATTCGAAAAGTGACTGTTTT
Organism: Trichomonas gallinae; assembly: GCA_008369845.1. Classification (NCBI taxonomy): domain Eukaryota; phylum Parabasalia; order Trichomonadida; family Trichomonadidae; genus Trichomonas; species Trichomonas gallinae. The sequence goes on from MRSU01011330.1 coordinate 18,352, forward strand.
TAGCCAAAAGTGACAATGGACTACAATTACGAAGAAGAAGTTGAGGAAATCAATTTCAATTTGCCCAATGATGAAGAAGACAACCGTCTTGCGAGAGAGGTTGAGGCTTTGTTCAAGACGGGTCCTGTTGCCTTCGTTGATTCTTCTTATTGGGATCAAAGATACACAGATAACCCTAAGCATTTCGAATGGTACTTGCCATTTGATCATTTTCTCCCCGACATAAAGAAATTCGTACCTTTGAAAGGCGTTGCTGCAAATATCGGTTGTGGTACTTCCACAATGGGAATGGAATTAATTCAGTGCGGATTTTCTCATGTTGACTGCACAGATATTTCTGCAGTAGCAATTGATCATATGAAAGAACTTTACAAAGATAAACAGAATGTTTCTTGGATTCTTGACGATTGCATTGACACAAAGCTAGAAAAGAACAAATACGACGTCATTTTTGACAAAGGAACAATCGATGCCCTAATTTGCTGTGAAGATCCAGATGATTTGCTTAACGATATCTTCAAAGGCGTAATAAACTGCCTCAAACCTGGAGGCTACTTCGTTGAGATATCATTCGGATCTCCGGAAGAGCGTCAAGAATATTTTGATGTCGATAATCTGAAATGGACACAAATTGTTATTAGAACATTGAAGCCAATAGTACCAAAAGCAACCCCATACTTCATTTATATCTACAGAAAAGCTTTCATATAATTTATATTTTTTCTCTTTGATATTAAATAATTTTGTTTGCTTTCAATCATTAAAATACATGAATATAGTTTATTATATACAATAAAAAACATAAAATAAACAAAAAACAAAAAATAACAAAAAATATCAAACTTAGAACTTGAGGATTTCAAATATCTTCTTTGGAGCTACTTTTGGCCGAATTGGAAGCTTGTTGTTTACCATCGCAGTTTTTGTTAATGCTCTCGTAAAGCTTAAAGCGCTATCTACTTCGTGAAGTACCTCAAACACATTGGCCCTTTCATCTGGGTTCTTCGCTAGCATCATTTTTACTAATTTTATAGTTGCATATGGAGTACAGGGAGGAATGTATGGCTCTGCGGTCAAAATACCCTTAGATATCTGCTTGTCTGTTCCATTCCATGGAAACTGCCCGAATATCATGGAGTAAAAACATACACCTAGCGCCCAAACATCAACCTTCAATGGGTCATAAGGCTGGCCTGAGAGGACCTCAGGAGCCATATATTCGAGTGTTCCACAAACGGTTGTGCGTAGGTTTTCTTGAAGTTGAACAATTTCGTAACATAAGCCAAAGTCGATAAGAATTGGTGTCTGTGTTGGCGATATCATGATGTTTGTAAGCTTAATATCTCTATGCGCGATGTTTTTCTGGTGTAAATACGATAAAGCTACTAATAACGATTGCATCCATTTAAGCGCCGACTGCCAATTCAGCGGTCCCTCATCTAAAATCTTGTCATGAAGAGTTCCAAATGGATAAAAAGGCATTACCATCATGATATAATTTTCAAAATATAAAACTTCTTTGACTTCTACAATCCCAGGGTGTTTAATGTTCTGTACAACTCGTAGCTCTTGCTCTAAACGACCAAATAGGTTTAGTTTCGTTACTTCTTTTCTATCGAAAATTTTACATGCGTATAATTCATTATCTTTTTCGTTCATTGCAAGCACAATCTGACTGGACGACCCTTTATTTAAGAAGTCCTGGACCGCATAGGAGCCAAGTTTCTTTGGGAAGTTCATCTACAAAAAAAATATTTTTTTTTTTCAATGATGTTTGTGACAATACTATTCAAAAGCGCTTAATGCATGCATTACAGCACTGCTGATAGAAAATTTTTAAGTAAGAATTTTTATGTGTGCATATTCAATTTTGATATGATGTTGGACATGCTTTGTAGACACTAGATATCACATAAATCGGCTTAGATTTTTATTGGGAATTGAGATGGTTATCAAAAGCAAATCGTGTCATAATATAGATAATTAGTAAATAATAATCAAGTACAACAACAGATTAGAAAAGTGACAATTAATTGGCGCGAATTTCGTGATCATTATGTATTCAATGCAAAACAGTCTGGCATCAGCTTCCCTGAGCCTGCTACTGGAATATTTTTAAAACTTTCGATTCAATTTCGTTACATTTGATTTTTTATTACAGATTGCGATATAAAACATTAAAACTCACATGTATGCAGGCCATCTTTTAGGAAGAAAACGTCTGAAATCACCATTTCGTAACTCTCAAAATCGTACTGTATATGTGGACCTCAGTAGATATTTAATATCTACATACAATCAAGTACTACAGAATATGTACGTCTCAAAATTCCTTATTATCGATAAGTTAAATAAAATGAATTTAATTTCAAAAAAACATTACAATATAAAGTGATTTCAGATTCATCCAAATTATCAGTGCACAAATACACGCTACTTGATAAACTCCCAAAGTCTATAAAAGCTTAATATCTAACTTCGTTCAACTCGAATCATAAAGGGTTCTCTCCGGCCAAATAGCGGTCTATCGTCTATTTTTGGATGACCTCTCTAAAAGTGGGTATTAGGGCCGATTAATTAAAAAAAATTAAACGAGATAATTATTTTTTAGATGATACTAGCACCACCTACAAAGTGGTGCATATTGTTAGCGCATTAGATCTCTTCAAAAAGTGAATTTATTTTTCTGGGCAAAACGATCATTTTCAATACCGCATTGAAAAATTGAGACTGCTATTTGGTCGCGTAGCGGACCCTTAAATAATGAATATAATGCGTGTCAAATGCTCATATTGAACTATAAAGATGATATATGCATGTTGTAAGATTTGATGCTATGTAATATTGCATTAATTGATATTTCAAATATTCGTTATCATAGGAAATAATAATAGTGTGATTAAAATTCATATCACTATATTAAAATACATCAAATTATATGCATGAATAGCCTGGATGTTTAATATCAAAATGGTTGAATTAATATTTCTAAAATTATAACTGCGCACGCTTAGATACGTGGTCTAATGCAAGAAAAAGCCATACTTTTCTGCTTATAATTGATTATGAGCAAAACTGAAGGGAAAATTTTTAAACGTCTATTTAAAAGATAAACATGGCTTCCTTGGAGGAGGAAACCATTGCGCAGTTCCAGAAGCTGAGGAAGACGTTGGAGAAAATGGCAAACTTGGAAGACCAAATAGACAAAATATATCCAAATCCAAAAATAAAAAGTAAATCGAGTGATATTAAAGAATTTTCTCCGTTTGATTTAAATATTACAAAAAGTAATACACCATTCAATATTAGAACTCCAAATAAAGAAAAGAAATCAACAAATAGATCGAAATCTCACGTTTCTATCTTGAAAACATCTTTAACAGCATCAAACATGAAATCTTCAAACGCAACACATTTGTCACAAAGCCCATACTTAAGACCAAGAAGAATTGCTAAAACTCCGCAGCCAAGAGCAAAATATTTGAAAAACGTTATTTCACCTAAGCGCAAAACTCCAAAGAAGACTTACAAAAATGCTACACCAAGGAATTCAGAAATGAATGACCTAAATAGGACAGAAGCATCGCTTCCTACACAATTCTCATTTGATAATCGACCGAATTTATATGATCATGTTACGAACTTCTCATCATCAGGAGATACAGATGATTTACTTAATATAAATTTCCCAACAATTGATCATTTATATGATTCACCCAAGTATCTAACAAAATCAACTTCTATGCGCTCGAACAGCGTAATGTCACAAACAGAAACGCGTTCTCCAAGACTTGCAACGAAGAATTCAAATAGTTTTGAAAAATATGCTGATCCAGAAGATAAGCCTAAGCCAAAACCATCACCTCCAATTCACATAAGCTTTGATGGAGATGATGACGAAAACTCAGACATTGCAAATAGTGTTCCAAGGAAATCGTATCTTTCCACATCAATTGGAAGCATTAGTTCATCAAAAGACCATTCATTCAATAAGAGTAAAGGATATTCATCCGATGACAGCTCAGAAGCTGAACTTTCAAACACATACAATTCTCTGATGAATTTGAATGTTCCCGAGCGCCAATATAATTCAGGATCTAAAGGAAAGATTGGCAAGGACTCAGGATTATCATCCGGACTTGATTATGTCCCCAAGTACTTCTCATCATCCGGAAAACCGCTGAAAAAGAAGAAATCATCCACAAAAAGAAGGAAAACTTCGGCCTCACTTTCACCAAAGAGGGAGTCAACGAAAAGGCCAAAATCTTCCATCTCACAGCTCTCAAGCAAGAGCAGAGGCTCATCTCTCGGCTCACCAAAGAGAACATCATCTCCATTCGGCTCGAACAAGAAAGCTTCATCAAGCCTTTCATCACCAAAGAGAAAATCTTCTTCAAGAAAGTCTTCTGCAGTGTCATCGCCTTATTCATCAAGAAGAGCATCAGGCCGATCATCACCTTATTCATCGAGGAATCTATCTGCTTCACCATCTCCATACTCTTCAAGAAATTCTTCTGCATTATCTTCTCCGTATTCATCACAAAAAAGGATGTCATCACACTCATCACCTTATTCTGCATCAAGAAGACCTTCATCGTTATCAGCCTCGGAAAATGGATCTCCTTATTCATCATTGAAAAGATTGTCATCAGCTCCATCTTCTCCTTATAGTTCATTCAAGAGACTTTCATCCGCTACTTCACCTTATTCATCATCCAAGAAACTATATTCTGGTCTAAACTCTCCATATTCATCATCCAAAGAAGTCCTATCTTGCCCTGGCTCGCCATACAGAACATACAAGGTATTTTCATCTCCTCCTAATATTTCTTCGAATTTTATATCAACAGAAAAGAAGCAAACATCAGTCGAAGTCTCACCGACGAATACATCAGAAGAAGAAATAATGAAAGAAGATTCATTGGGTTCATCGAAGAAACTATCATCATCTGACAAGTATTCTCCATGTTCTTCATCGAAGAAACTTTCGCCAGCATCGAAATCATCAGCATCTTCAAGATCATCAGCAGGCTCTATGCCGGTTTCAAGAAAGTTACTCAAAGATATCAAGCCTGCTTTCTATTCTGAACCATTCATTAAGCATGCCAAGAGTGTCGATTTCAAGCGAGGTTTATCATTGAGCGGGAGCCGCTCTTCGTTGTCGAACGAAATCGTTGAACAAGCATCTTCGATTTTGGACATTTTATCAGAAGGAGGAGCTATTCAACCAGCACCAGAGAATGCTAGCCTTGCTCTTTCTGCAGTCATCAGCCAGGATTTGTTTGCTGTGGTTGAGGATCATCCAAACAATGTACTTGCATCGCAAGATATCTTCACAGTCTCCAAAGAAGTTCCAGAGATTGCGCTGCAAAAAGATGTTGAGATGTTTACAATTGGAAACAACAACACATCTGGAATCAAAACAAGCAAATCTGCGCAGATAATTAAATCCAGATTTTCTCTTGAGGATTTAGATAAGCAAGATGAAGAGAACACAGAAGTCGAAGAAATTGACGATCAGATAAACATTTATAAGAATAATAACGAAGAGGAGGAGGGAATTCAACAAGAAAATAATATACAAGTGGAAGAAGAAGAAAATAGCGAGCAAAAGGAAGAAGAAATACAAGCAAATAATGAACAAGTGGATGAAGAAGAGGCAATCAACGAAAAAGTTGACGAAGAGAAAGAACTTCAGCTAGAAGCAAACAATGACGATGATAATTATCCAAGAAAATCCACAGAAAGGAAACATCGTCATAGTAAAAAGAACAATGTTGAAGAAGGCGCAGAAGAGCGCAGAAAATCGCCTCACAAGCATTCGAAGCGTAAATCTCATCACAATCAAAAAGATAGTGATGATGAAAATAATCATCATCACAGAGATAATAAACACAAGCATCGCCATGGCGACGCAAAAGCAGATGAAGATGCACATAAACTTCATCATAAGGAAGAAAATGGTGTGGGACACAATGATGACAGAGATAAAACAAATAAGTACAATGAAAATGATGGACACAGACATCATCATCGATCAAGCCCAGAAAGAGCTCATAAAGATAGTCATGATAAGCAGAGAAATAATGATTACAATCACAAACATATGAACTATGACGATGAAGTTCATTTAAACAAACATAGAAATTCCAGGAATCCAGAAAGAAGAAGGAGCAGTGACAGAAAAAACCATGACGAGAAACTTCATGATGTTGCTGTAGGAGATTCATATGGCGGAATAAATAATGAACAGAACGGAAAATATGACAGAGACAATAAATATCGCAAATATGATCCATACTTTGACAATTATAATGATCCACAATATGAAAATGATCGATATGGAGCAAGAAAACCAACATCAGATAGAAGAAATGATAATTACATTAGTCCTCATTATGATCAGAAATCTAAAGATGCAAACAGAAGCCCAGCGAGATCGAAGAATAATAAAAATGACAAATACGATCCACGCTATGACGAAGACGAAAGACACAGTCCAAGAAGAGGCAACTCAAATCAATATGATCCACGTGCATCCAATCAAAGTCCTCGAAGCAAAAATGACCATCGCAATAAAGATAGATATAATTATTTAGACTTTGATTACAAAAGAAATGATCCATACATTAATCGCAAAGATAAAAAGCTCACCAAGGATGACCAAAGAGCTAAGGAAAGAAGGAACATGAAGGATTTTCCAGTTGACAACATTAACATGGACAACAAGAACAGAAAACTTAATCATCTGATAAGACATTACGATTCCGATAGTGAGGTTTATTATCAGAAGCCGTCGAGAGGCTACAAAGACCCAATGACAGGCAAAAACATCTCTTCTATTTATCCAAGATTCTCAAAACATCACATATCTTACTCAGACGATGACATTTCAGACCAAGACTTCCTGCCAAGGATCAGGAAATACAGATATCCAGTTAAATACCAGAAACCAAAGCAGATTGATAACAATGATGCAAAGAGGAAAGAGAAGAAACCAGCAAAGAAGAAGAATACCGACGAGAAGCCAATGACAAAGAGAGAACTTGCGCACAACCTCAGGATCTGCACAAACCCAGTCAGGTCCAAGCTGCTCGACAGACTCCTCACAGAAAAGATTCTCGAAGAAAATGATGCCGAAATTGAAAGGAAAGAACCGGTTTCAGAAACGCAGTCATATAACTACACACAAGAGTCATATACAAAAGATACAATGTACAGCGAATACAACACAGTGAGCACATACTACGAAGACAGCAAATTTGCCGCTAATCAACAAACTAGAAGCGAAAAACAAAAATCAAATATGAAAACTCAGGAGGATGCAGACATTTATGACACACAAAGCTCAACATTCGTTAGCAATGCAGATGAGAGGAAGAGCAAGCATTCGAAAGACAATGCAGATGACGAGAAATTGGAAGATGATACACCAGATAAATACTTTGGAGTGGACTCAATTCCTGATGACAAAACTGACAACAAACCTACGTCATCAAAGGTTAAAGATCAGGAGAAATCTGATAAGATCAAACAGCAAAACAAATTAAAATCTAAACCAATAGATAATGCTGATCAAGTGGAATCAGGAAAATCGTCAAAGCAAAGCAGAGGAAAATCATCAGGAAAAGGTGATAAACAGACAAATATAGATGACAACCAGAAGCCAGATGGAGCTCAGACTAAATCAACAAACAAGTCAGACAATGCTCAATCAATGAAAGATCAACAAGATTCCATCCAAACAAAGCAAGAAAAGCCATTATCAGGAAAGTCTATTGGCAATCAAAATGACAAGAGTGTCAAGAAAGTCGCAACTAAGAAAAATAAATCAGAGAGAACTTCTACTGAAAAGTCAAAAGAAGGAAAATCTAAATTATCAGACAAGGATAATTCAGATAATAAGCGTAACAATTTAGTTGCAGATTCTAGAGAAGAAAATAAAGTCAAATTAGATGATGGCAGAAAGTCAAAGAGACATAAGAAAGAGTTTGTAAATGAAGATCAAGTTCCAAAGAAATCAAATAGAAATCAGAAAGAAATGATGATTTCAAGCGATTATTCTTATTCTTCAGATGAAGATCAAGTTCCAGAGAGAGCAAAAAGAAATCAAAAGAAAGCAAAGTTCTCTAAAAGCGTCAAAGCTTGTGACGATATTGAATATTCTGAGGTTTCAGATAATAATCAAAAACCAAAGAAGAATTCAAATCATAAATACAAAGAAGAAAAAACAAAGAGGAAATCAACTGTATCTAAAGAATTTGCCAATGAATACATAAACAAAAACTCACAATATTACTCCGATTCGTATTATTCTGCTGATTCCCAAGAAGAGAAACCTGACAGAGATTCTTACTATTACGATGAAAGCTACTACAACTCCAAGAATTACAGCAGGACGACTACATATTCACAGTATACGACAGACAAACTTAACGAAGGTACAACAACGTTCCTCGAACATTTCGAGAGGAAACTTCTCAAAGGAATTCGTGGCGGAAAATACACAATTCCATATAATGCAGATATCTTAGACAAAGCCACCCAAACAGATAAAAAGAAGAAGAATAAGCAACAAGAGCAGAAGAAAGATCCAAGGATTCAGCTGGAGAAGTTCAAACGTTCGCCGATGATGCTCAGTGAGAATTTGTTGCTCAAAAGACAGGTCAATGCGAAGATGGATGCAGAACTGATATCAAGAGAACAGGAGGACAGGTTCTGGCGCTCAAAAGTTGGAAAGCAGGGCCAGAATGATTTCCCGAAGAACGAAAGGAAACATTAACTTAATTTTTTATATATTTTTTGTTTGTAAATTATTATTATTAACATTTTTTTTTAAACATATGTATTATATAAAACAAATGGATTAAAATCAAAATGGGGTTTCTTCCTCTTCTTCGATTGGATCAATCTCCAGCATTGCAAGAGATTCCTTCAATTCTTCGATAGCTATCTTGTCTTCATCAACTAGCATTACAGGTGGAACAGACCTTAGATTCATGGAAAACTGCTCTTCAAGACTCAAAACTGGTGCAGGTCTGAGATTTTTATTCTGGCTAGCAATAGACATCGCCAAAAATGTCTGGAGATTCTTTTCTTCGGATAGATAAATGTCACAAGATGAGAAGCATTCAAAACTATTAATCAATCCATCAAAATCTTCATTCGTTGTAGTGAGAATGCCGTGAACGTATTCAAGGGCCTCAAAGCTTACATCACGTGCATCTCCTCTTATGATCCTTGATGCCATTTCTCTTGCATTTTGCGGAAAATCTGAGTAAAGAAATTGACCGAATTGGAACGTGTTAATTGCTGACCGTATATCTCCTTTAGAATTGCGAACTAAGGATATTAAATCTTTCTGTTCAATCGATATATTGACTTTCTTTGATATATACTTAATAATTTTTTGAATTCCAGTAAATTGAGGTTGATTCATGTATTGAATCGGAAATGGTATATAGGGATTGTTAATTAGCGATACCGGTATTATCCAGGCAACTAAAACAGGAGAGAACCGTAGAACTCTAAGGAAGTTATAAAATTCACCTTCGGGTATCTCTATGCCGTCAATAACTATTAATCGTGAATTAACTCTCGATAATGATGCAACTTGTAGAAAATTCTTCAAATTTACTGAAATTGATTCGTTATCTGAATTATTTTGATCATCTGGTGCGAAATTAATCACTTCAATCGATTGTTGTCTGCATAATCTTGTCAATATCGTTGTTTTTCCGACTCCAGAATGTCCAGAGATACAAAATACTTTTCCAAAAGGACTTTTGTTTGACTTTGCATTATCGAGGAGGTATGATATCTGAAACTCATAGTTTTGGTTGATGATTGGCGAGTCTTTGTCGTTCTCAGGCGAAAAAATCTCGCACCACATTTTTATAAAAAATGAAGGAAGTTCCTCGTGTCACTTTTTATAATTTTAAAAAAGTCACCAAAAAGATTCATTCGAGAAAATCAGTAAATAATAAATAATAGTTCACCAAATTAAGTCAATAGCATCTACACATGATACAGAGTTAATTCACCTGTTTTAAAATCGCTAATATTAAATGATTATTTGTGCTGATGAAAGACAAAAAAATCATCAAATTTAGATAAGACATGTAAACAATAATTTGACAAATAAAATCAATTACATTTCATAAATTTTCTACTAATGACTTTTGTTGTACAAAACGACCAAATATTTAAAGTTTTGTACGACTTTGATACATCAAAAAGCGGCGACCAGGTAGAAATAGCGACAGCACTCGGACAATTTCGGAGAAATCTTTGTTATAAGTGGATTCAAAGTATAATCAATCACGATGGCATCGATTCATTATCAACTGTAATATCGACATTACTCAATTTTACAGAACATGACAACGCAAATGTTAGAGTAACAAGTTATTCCACAATTGGCGCTTTATTAGTTACAACAGTTTTATTTTACCCTAGAATATTCATTAAAGCATTCGGAAACGCAGTATCAGGCAGAAAAATCATACCGAAATCATCAATTGCTATTATTAATACATTCGTTTTTTTATCTAAGTTTGTTTCTCCTGTGCATTTGCAGGAATTCATCACAATTCCTGTCATGGAACACTTTAAATCCGATGTTACAGAGTTTTTACAATATTTACCAAATATTATTCCACACATGAAATCTCTACCATTAACTTACCCGCAAAATCTACTCCGATCTATATATTTTGGCCGAAATATTTCATCCGCTTTCTCAACTTCGGTTTACCAGCTTGTTTGCTTAAACAAAAAGAAAATGGTTCCATATCTCAAAAATCTGTTTTATGAAGAGAAAATTGTTACATGTATAGCCTCACTAGGACCAGTTCTTCTCGTTGACAATGAAATTTTCAAACTATTCGGTGAAGATGGACAACAAATATTTGCTGATCAAGCCTTTGCAGATTTTACTAAAGAAAATCCAAAATTTATCGAATTTGAGTATTCCTGCGCAGTTTACAGCATTCTTCTCAAGAAATACAAGAAAACTCAATATTACGATTTAATTACAAAGCGAATTCAAGAAGTTAGCCAGAAAAATCGTCCTGTTCACTTTGCAAGGCTTCTATTGCAGCTTTCTCTTTCGCTAGATGACATTTTTAAAGATAAAACAGAAAGCGATTCCTTGAAATCAGCCCAACTCCTCGCTTTAGGCAAGCACGTAAGCGCCCACTATGACGAAATAGACTTAAACCATACCGTTGAGCTTTTTGCGCGCTTCGAGAAAACAGACAATGACGTTTATTGCTCCTTCGTCGAAGGATTTTCTATCTGCGTCAATGTTTTACTGCGAAACTGCAAAGGAACTAAGCACATCAACATGCTGATCAAAATACTCAAAAGGACCAACAAAAACTGGGTCCAGGACTTGGAAGTTTCGAATCTAATCTCGAAGATTGACCACTCGATCGCGGAGACAATCATTCCTTCGCTCCTTGATCTGGAGGAAGACAGACTGCTAGAATTTTCGCTGTCTCCAAACACGAAGCTTTCAGAGACTGCTATGAAATCTTTGAAGGCAATTTCTTCGTACAAAACAATCACAAACCTGCTGAACAAAATCATGAGATCGAACTGGACGGATGACTTCACTGCGGCTAGAAGATTCCATCTCCTGTCAATCTTGGCGACAGAATTCGACGTCGACGAGTTCCAGGACTTCATCCCTATTGCTTACGAGTGCATTCAGTTCTGCGAATCTATGGCTGCGATTTCGATGATGTTCAACTTTCTGAAGCACGTCAAAGTCACCTACATACCTCGCGATGTCAGGGACTACTGCTTCAACTTCGTCATCACTTCGTACGAGATCTTCACACAGACGCTGTTCAACCCACCGAACTACCAGGGACACCAAGAGATTCCGCCCCCGTCGTTCTTAGAGTCATACGACACAGACATTGTCTCGCATCCTGAGATTCACCACAAGACAATATTAGGACCGACAAAAAGCTGTTTCGAGTTTTTATGCAATATTGCTCCAGAAGTTATCGAAGACACCTACACTTTCTTCTGGATCTGCATCTATATGATTCCGATCTTTGATAACGCAGCAATTCAAAAGGCGATTTCCCTCAATGTGACATCAATTATCACAGACACAGGCAACTGGGAATTGATAATCAAAACATTTTTGACAACATCTGACAACAAAGTCGCCGCAACATGCTGCAAGCTGTTCGCAGAAACAAAATGCCAGATCTCGGACGAGGTGCAGCTAATGATAGAAAAGTATCTGATAGAACAGCGCGGCACAGACCCAGATCTTCTGTTTTACTGCTTCGTTTTGATTGACAGAGTCGACCACGAGAAAGCCCTGTCGACATTGCCTACACTTCAGCTTATTATCGATCCACAAATTGGCCCGCCGCTGATGTTCAGGCTCTGCGCTGTGCTGGCAAAGAATGTCATCACGTCGGCCGTAATAGATGAATTTGCAATGGCTTTGCTCATGATTGCTAACAATGGAGTCGCAGAAGCGAGGAATCGTGTGCAGAAATATCTCGAAAGTAACGATTTTTCGAAGTGGTGCGTCACAGACAAAGCAATGAACGAAGAACTGATAGTTTTCATCAAATCTCTCCCGCAGCCTTATTTCACAGTAAATAATGTCGAGGGCCTTGACAGAGACCATTTAGAGTTTGCGATGCTCCACAGAGACATAATCAAATTCGATGGACTTGACGAGCACATTGCGAAGAATCCAATGGCGTTCGCGAAAATCAAAAACGTGCCATATCTGATAGAGCAAAAAGAGAAATTTGCTCTTAAGCCAATCGAAAAGCAGCAAAATATCTCAGTATGTAACAGATTTGTGAAAGGAGAATTCGTCAAATCCGTTCCTTTAATCATTTCTTATTTGCAGAACGCGAAAAGTCCTTTAAACGAAGACATCTGTGTTCAAATCATCCATTTCGCTGTTGAAGAACACTCTAAGAGATTAGTCAAAGCTATATTAAAGCATTGCTTGGACTTTTCCGTCATTATCGATTATCATTCTATTCTTATTTCTGATGACATTTTCCTCACGAAAGAAGTCTTACCATTGACCGTCAAACTTCTAAAACTGAAAATAAACGAATTCCCAGAAAAAGTAATGAAAGCAGTCCATGACATCACTCACGCGACAGATGCATTTGCTATCATCAGGTGTGAAGATTTCCAGCTTGTTGAAGCTCTAGCTTCAGTTGATCCTGAATTCTTCAACTCAGTTCTCACTGATGTCGAAGAGTTTAGAACAAAATCGTTTAGAGTCATTTCAAGACTACTTCCAACTGTCGACTTCAGTGGCCTTGTGATAAACGATGTTATATCGCAGCAGTTGGCATCGCTTATTGCATTACCGACACCGAAACACTGCTGCGTTTTGCTCAGATTTGTCACTGAGGCAATTTTGTGTCTTCGCCAGAGAAAGCTCACTGAACTTGCTTATTCTGTCAGCGCTCTCGTTGTTGCTTCACTAGATGACATTGTTAATCTCGATGCTGCTGCCGTCTTCATGGAATTTAGGCATTTGCTGTTCATCTTGGTCCAAGTTGTCGGCCCACTTCAGGATCAGCTGCTTACTTTTATTAACGACTTTTACTCAAAGAACGGGTCTCAGTTTCTTTACATTAATGCAGCCTCATTACTTGTTTCAACGAAGAAGCAGCCAATACAATCGCTTACCACAGCAGATTTTGTCAATGCTGTCAAGTCAGGAATCCCTTCAATAATGAGCGCTGGCATTGCTGGGGCAACTCACTTCATCCAGACAGATGCATCCTTAGTTGCAGTGACATTTATAATAAATTTCGTCGATTCGATCACGCCACTTATGTTTGACATTGCAAAGAACAACAAAACAACTGCCTGCTTGCTTCCTTTCATCATTAGGCTGCTTATGAACACAGAGAAATTCGGCTCTTTCCATCCGTTTTTGATGGAATTCACTTCGCTTTTCATTTCTTTCCAGAATTCTCCGATTTTCGACTCTGCAATTCCTCTTCTTCCACAACTGATGGACACTTATCCAAGTCTCATGGAAACAATATTCAATACGAGACACACCCCATCAGCTCTCATAGAGACAATTTACGACGTCTTCGAAGGCAGAGAAGAGACTGTTTACACAAAAACATTTGAGAAATTTTCACACAACCCGTCAATTGAAATCGGAAATCTATTAATTGAATTTGCGCAGAAACTCAATCGAACTGATGACCTCGAGCAATTCTTAAGATCACATGCAGATCACAACAACCTCCAAACTTGTGTAATCCTTGCAAAAATCCTTGTTGAAAAGTACGGAAGAGAATCTGCTAAGCAGACACTTTCAGAGCTTTATCCATGCTTTACAGATCTTTTGATATAATTTTTTTTTTGTTTTTAATATAAATAAATTTCTATCCTTGTTTATTTATTGATATTTGATAAAAAAATAGTAAAAATTCAAAATCCGAATATTTAATAAATAATAATATATTATGTAATATCATTTGAGCTATGTTCCATCCAGCTGTCTGATCTATCCTTGAATAGTGGGATAGGGGTAGTAGGATCTGGATTGAGTTTTCCGCAAGAAATTTTGATTGATTTCAATAGTATATCAGCATTGCTTGGTGGTATCTCTTTGCTGTTTAACAAGAAAGCAGTGAATCTTCTTATAAATGAATGGTTCGGGTTCGTTATGATTGGCTTACCCATAAAGAGCATTGCGATCTTGTGAATGATGATGTATTCACCGAAAACAGCAGCTTTTTTGAATGTCGCAGATATCCCTTTTGACATTATATCTTCTGTCAAAAGAGCATCACCGTTTATGATGTCGAAGATCACACTTGGCGTCTTCATGCTGATAGTGGTCTGGCTGAATCTCTTGACTATACTAGAGCAAATTGATGCGTAAATAATATCACCAAACATCAGCAAACTCAATGCACGCTCAAACATTACAATGTTCGTCTCATCAATATAACCGAAATTATCAATCATAATAAACATCCGTGCAATTGATTGGTTGATCTTCATGAAGCCGTAGTCGATCCACTGCAGCGCATGATTCATGATGAAGTAGACAATTTCTTTCTTCAAGTGAAATTCTTGCACAGTCCTTACGACGATGCCGAAAGCAGCAGAGAAATATTCGTCAAATTCTTTGGCAGTCGTAAACTGCTTTTTGATCCTCTCAACGATGTCAAGCAATATCTGTTGGAAATTGGGGTTTGTGTACATGTTTGATGTGACCAAAGAGTAGTTCATCAGAGATTTAAAGCACTGCTTGTTTCTTGTTGTTCCTAACAAATCAACAGCGAAGTTCTTAGCTTCGATTACGAAGCTCTCGCTGTATTGTGCGTTCATCGCCGCAACGAGCTGCATCTTGGTGAATTCAGGATCTGTTATTCCAGTTGCGTGCTCTATCTTCTTTTTCGCCTCCATGAATAGCGCCGGAATCTTCGAAAATAGGAAAACACAGCAGAGAACCAACAATTTTGGTGTCATCTCAGTCTTAGCGATCATCGAAAATAGCTTGTACATTGTTTTGTTGGATTTGATAGTTGGAGTGTCTGAAATCAATTTCGTGAGTGTCTCTATTGAGTCATTGATGACTTGTGATTTGTGCTCATCTGGACAATACTTGAACGCGATGTCGATTGTTGTCATTGAAAAATCAATGTCGAACAAGCTCTTAAAAGTTAGCTGAGTTCTCTCAACATCTGTCATAAGAGCAGCCCACAGCTCTTTTGACGAGTTTGTGAATGCCAGAGGGGAAACAGATATATCACCTGAAGTCTTGATTGGAACGTAAAACATGTCAAGGGGCAGATCTTTCACGCACAAAAGAATTGCTTTGCAAGTGGCCAAAATAGCAAGCGTCAATGAGTCAGATAATGGTTTTGCTCTCAGAGCGTCAATAGTTTTCATGTATGGGCCAACATACTGTGGGAAATCTTCGATTAAGAAGTTAACGATATTTCCTTCTTCTTTGTGTTTTTGGAATGACCCCATTTTGTCTGGATGCTTCGCTTTGATGTAATCCTCGAGATATATAATTGTAGATTCTTTCTGCATCCTCGTGAACATGCAGAACACGAATAAAACATGCTCTTCGATTATCATACTCTTCATCTTCAACAAGGCGTCGACAGTTGCGAATGGCGCGATGCTCAAAATTTGCTTCAGCAATTCTTTTGCCGTGTCGCTGTTGATCTTGATGATGTCGATTATGCTGTTGAACTTGAGCTCGTAGTTTTTCGTTTCCGCGAGGAAGTCCGCGCAGTGCACTGGTGTGTTGCCCATCTTTATAAGACACAATAAAAGAGAATGGGCTGCTTTTATCAGCGCAGTGTCGCGCGATTTGTCTTCCTGTACGGCAGTCATCGTGATGATATAAAAATCCAGTATATTTGGAGAGGTCTTGATCTTCCCTGCATTCATCAGTGTTGCCAAGTGGCCGAGAGTGACGGCATAGTCATGAATTTTTGTTACAGCTGGCTTCTTGTTGAATAAGTCCAGAACTTTTCCTATGAACGTTTTGTTTGCTTTTGCATCAAATTTTGCCAAATTTTCGACCAAAGACGAAACGAGATGCCTTAATGTCAGGCAAAGCATTTTAACGTCAGCATCAAAATCAACCAATGGAACAATAAGAGGCAGAGCTGTTCCAGACATCCTCGACAAGTACTGCATTGTGTCGTTTTCTTTCAGCATCGAAACGAATTTTGCCGGAGGAAGGAACTCGTCGCCCATCTGGTCGTGCAGCTCCATCGAATAAAGAGCAGCGATTGCCTCCAAGAAGTATTTGTTTGTCTCCGAGTATTTAAGGAATCTCTTGAATACATCAACAGCCAGAGGATGGTTTGTGCCAGCGAGCTTCTTGAGCATGAAGCAGGCGCAGTCGTATCTTGCCCCCTCCTCGCTCAAGATTGTCGGGATATCGCGAGGCTTTCCGTAGACTTTCTTCGTGATGTAGTTGTAGTCTGAGTTAAACCTGAGGATGAATTGCTGCGCTTCCGCATCGTAGTCCTTCCAATCTGTGTTGGCGGCCATGAAGAGCTCGCCAGCCTGCTCAAGCATCGTGTAGGAGGCCTTCCTCACTGCTGGGTCCCTGTGGAAAGTCATGACAATGCCCATGATGTGCATCTCTTCGAACGGGATGTTGCCGATTGCGTCTTCAACAGGGTCGGATTCCCCTCTCGCAGCTAGCTTTAAAGCAGCTGCATCATCCAGTCTTTGCACATTCTTAACAACTCCGATTGCCTTGTTGATATAAGCGAGTAAAGCGAGCGGAAATGCAACCATCTTTGGATGGTTGATGCTTAAATCCCACGACCTTAAAATATTAGCGAGAACTGGAGTGATTTTCACGATATCTGTTGGAATAATCGTTTCTAATTTGCCTGGATATGCAACTGCCACGTCCAATATATCAGAACTGATGTTTCCTGTCGCGAAGTAGTCAGACAAAATTCGTTCTGGGAGTTCATTGTTCAGATCATAAAGATGTTTTATGAAATAGCCTGCTCTTGCCCTAGCGTTCAGTGTGTTCAATGGCGTAATAGGCAGACTGTGCAAGAATGTTGACAGACAGCTACTGAACTCTTCGACCCTATCTAAGGGTAGAGCTGTAATTGTATTGAAAGTAAACTCCAAAACCGAGTAAGTTTTCTCTAAACAGTTTCCTGTTGTCGCAAATTGTATGAAATCGTTGATTCTTTGAGAAACCGCGTAGACGTAATTCGGAAGTGTAATATAAAGGGCAGAAGATAGTAATTTTGATATTGGGCTGCTCACAACATGTGGATTACCCAAAATATTGATAATATCTGATTCATTTTCTATTTTGATTTGTGTGCATGTATTAAGCAATAATGTTTTGATTAAATCCATTGAAATCGTATTTACACATATCGTACAAATCCTGCAAACCATGCTGGCTATCGAAACATAATGATTATTACCCAAATTTGGTGGTAAATCGATATATGAAAGAAATTGTATGGTTGTATTAGTATTTCGTTGCATTTCGAACGCGTCAAAGAGTTGTAAGACTGCATCCATGTTGGATTTTAGAAATTTCGATATTGATTCCGCACCAATTTTAATCAAGTTAGATTTCTGATCTTTAATTTCGAGCAAAAGCTTGTAAAACGCCGACCAGAAAGAATCAAGACTAATTTTTTCATCATTTGCTGAGAATACATCGATAATTAAACAAAAAAATAGGAATTTATGATAATTTTTTCCTGAACTGTGAGCATTTTTCGTAATTTCTTTTACAAAAGCGTCTATTTGAAGTGTCGGAATTGAATTAAGCTGTCTATCCAAGAAATAAGCGTAATTTGTGTAATTTTGAATTTTCAAACCGGTGCCCTTAGTAAAGTAATCAACATGAACGTCTTCAGTTCGAGAAAACTCCTCATAAAGGCGCGTAATTTGTTGATATGTGTTATCTAACAAACTCAAAACTTGGGTCATCAGTTTTTTTTTTAGTTTTTTTAAGTCAGTTTTTGACATATTGATTGGACCATTTTTCTAAAAACAATACAAACAATAGTTTATTTTTATGGAATTTCTGGGAATCACAAAAAATTGACTAAACATCAACTGAAACCTTTCGCATTTTTCTCTTTGACTATAGCTTAGCAGGAATTTAAACTCGGATTCTATTTTCTAATCCACGATTTTTGAATGCTTTACTTGTCAGATGATTTTTAGAATCCTTTTAATTTTTTTGAGTCCTTTACACCGCAGTAAGTTTACGTGTCAGATTTTGATTTGAAACAATTGGCGAAGTAATTCTTTTCCCATGGGGTTTTGTTACAACATATTGACTTATTAATGATAAAACCGGCATGTTATTGCAATTAATTATTAAATGTAACAGGCTGAGATTCGATATTGGCGAAGTAATTCGTTAATTTTGTCGAAACCATTTGATTCTGCAATACTGTATGCGTCTGCATCTTCTCCATTCTTTTCAAAGGGATCTGCCCCTTTTTCGAGCAAAAGTTTTGTTACTTCGCAGCAGTTTTGGGTAACTGCATAGTGCAGTGCTGTATTTCCATCAACTGTTCTTGCATCGATCTTGCAGCCGCTGCTGATTAAGAATTTTGCTATATCTGTATTCCCGTGCATGCATGCGATCATCAGAGCGTTAACGCCAAGTTTGTTTGTTTTGTCCATGTTTGCGCCATGAGATACTAATGATTTCACAAATTTCATTTTGTTCTTTCCTGATGCAAGCATCAAGCACGTGTAGTCGTATTCGCAGTCTTTGTCTAGATATGCTCCGCTGAAAACTAAAAGATTGAAAACCTGCCGAGATCCAGCGTTACATGCAATAAACAATGCATTGTAGCGGTATATGTCTTCGACTTCCAAGTTGCATTTTGCTTTTACTAAAAGCTTAGCCACCTCCAAAGAATTCTTATCAGCTGCTATCATTAGTGGAGTCCATCCTCTTATATTTAGTGAGTTGACATTTGCTCCTCTTTCAATCAATAGTTTTGCCACTCTTTCGCAGTTGTACAGAGCTGCAACATACAGCGGCGTTGATTCGTCAAAGACTATCTCAATATCGGCTTTTGCATCCAGCAAAATCTTAACATAGTCATCTCTATCTAATCTTGCGCAGTCGGAAAGCAGCGGCCAGCCATCGGGAAAGCGAACATTCACATTCGCACCATGTTTCACCAGTTCGCAAAATATTTCAAATGAACTTGATTCAAAAGCATGAATTAATGCAGTGAAACCTCGCTCGTTTACTACATCTAACAATGGATTGTATTCTAGTAAAATGAGAACTGTATTAATTTCTCCATTCGCGCATGCAAGCATTAAAGGAGTTGCTCCGTTTATCATCTGCAGATTCACGTCTGCTCCATTTTCCAAAAGAAACTTCACTGAGTGAAAGCTCCCATTTCCACAAGCATAGTGCAAAGCTGATATCCTATTCTGCAATGTTTTATCAACCAAAGCACCTTTTTCTATTAGTAATTTAACAATATTGTAAAAATCAAAGCCAGCTGCAATCATTAAAGGAGTCATGAAGCTAGAGTCCAAAACTTCCATGTTTGCACCATGATTTAATAAACACGTAACAGCATCATAAGCACCATTTTTCACAGCATATATTAGTGCGTTATTCTGCTCCCCATCTATGTATTCTATATCCGCTTTGTATTTCAGCAAAACTTCAATGACTTTTGCCGCATTTTTCGATGCAGCAATTTGCAAAGCCGTCATAGAGTTTGGGTTTTTACTGTCTACATCTATGCCTTTTTTAATCAACATTTCAGCAATCTCCCCTTTATCAAAAAAAGCACATGTCATAAGCAAATTATCACCGTTGATAAGAATGTTAAAATTCGCATTATTTTCTAGCAAAATTTTTGCAACCTCAAAAGAGCCATTCATGCACGCAACAGTTAATGCTGTCCATCCGAGAGCATTCACAATATCAATTTTCGCCTTATGCTCGATAAGAATCTGCGTTAATTCAATATTTCCTGTGCATGCAGCCTTCATTAAAGCGGTCCATTTTGCATCAGCCTCCGCATCAACATCTGGGTGGAACTCGAGGATAAGTTTTACGATGTCATTCGACGAAGACTCAACAGCAGAAATGAGTGGTGTCATATTGTTGTTTGCGGCAAGATTGACATCAGCATGATGCTCTAGAAGAAAAACAGCTGTATCATAGTCACCCATTTGCGAAATTATGTTTAGGGCAGTTTCGCCCCTCGGGTTTTGAAAATTAATGTCAGCACCGCAAGCGAGCAGAAAATCCATGATTGGCTTAATTCCCATGAATGCAGCAGCGAAGAATGCAGTTATATTCTTTGAGTCTCTTTCGTCTATTGTCTCTATTTCCATCAATTTATCAAGAAACATTTTCAAGTTAAAACTTTTTGTGGCGTTCATCCAATCATAGTCGAAATCATATTTATCTATCAGATATCTAACAGTTTCATTGTGATGGCACTGCACAGCTGTTTCTATGCAGTCCCTATTGACTGGAAGCGAATTCTCACAAATGTGGATAATCTCGTAGTTGTTTCCCCAAAAAGCGGCGTTTAACGTGTCTTTTGTTATCTCAATGTTGTTGTTCAAAATGAATTTAAAGCAGTTTAAAGAGCCCGAATATGCAGCAAATGTAAGCATTGAGAATTGGTCTTGTATTATTGAGTCGAACTCGAATTCCTGGCTGGAAGACAGCTGCAAAAGTCCCTCGAGATTGTCCCATGTGATGAAATTTTCGAGCGTGCCTTCTGGCTGGAGAGAATAAAATACTTCATCTGGAGCATATGGAACAGGTTTTCTGCTTTTGATTATTCCATGTATTGTAAGCAATGTTTGAAAATTTTCATTTTTTAAAGTTATTTTTTCAACATTTATTGGAAAAATCTCGTTAATCCTGAATAGAAGCAGTGAAAATGGCTTTATATTTTTAAATCTAAAAGTTATCATTCGATCGAGCATATTTAATAAAATTCTTGCGTCAAATAATTTTGCTTCAAAGCAGTGAAGTATTTTTGGTATAATATCGCCGATAGTTTGCTCTGTTATATCCCAAATCATCTCGGTGACCTCAAGAATTTCGATAATTTGCTGTGGAATCGACTCATAAGAAAAAATTTTAGCCATTTTAAAAAGCGACAAAATAAAAAATTTATAGAATGGTCGGACAAAACTGTCATTCCGCGCCAAAAGTTGTCTAGAATCGGACAAAGTTGTCGAGAAAAGGAACAAAGCATAAAAATATACGCAATAACACTATTATATATCTCTATTATATGCAAATATATGTACTCATCTAATATACAAACATTTTTGACACTTCACAAGCATTTATTTTTAATTTTGAAAAACAAACAAATATATATTTTCATGCGGCTTCAAAAGGCATGGTAAATGAAACAGAATCAGCTGCAATCTTTTCGCGCATCGCAAAAATGTTGATCATCGAGTTCATTTGATCATTGTTGATCTCGCTTGTAATTCTGAAGTATGGGCTATTTTCAATAACTTTGAGGTCCACATACTGCAATATGTGCCTGTACATCGTGAATCCTGTGCTTAGATCGCATTTCAACAAAGAGTTTCTGAGTTTGACAGCGAACTCTAATATCTTCAACCTGAGAGGTCCATCCAAGCTCTGAATAAGCTTTGGAATGAATTTGAAATACCTCGTCTTGAGAAATACGAAGAGCGGACTTATCGAATCCATGATTCCTGTAATGACTTTTTCGAAGTTGTCGAGGACAGGCAAAGCAATGATGTCTTCAACCATTGACGTCGTTTCGCAAATGTACTTCATCAACTGCTGGAGAGAGACAACCTCCTTGCTCTGTCTTCCTGTCGAGTTTAGTAGAGCTTTCCATGAGTTGGCGACTTGCTTATCTGTCATCGAAGGCGTGACAACACGAATGAAGTCGGTGTATTCGCCAAAGCCAATTCTTGCGCCAGCTTGGGAACCGATCAGTAAGAAAATGTCTGCAATCGCTTTGTGGAATTTCCTATGGAAGTCGTTGAAGATGTAAATCATTTCTTCTGCGAAGTCCCAGAAACTAATGAGCTCTGGGTGTCCCTTTATTGGGGCTTCACTGATTAATCTCTTTTTAACATCAGCTGGAAAAGTTCCCGTTTTGATCATCCTTGTTACGTATTTGTCTAACAATGATTCGTGAATCGTAAACAGCTCCTTGTCATTGACAATCTCAAGATCTTCTATAACAGTCTGCACTGGCGGGTAAATATTGTTCGCGCAGTTTGTGAGCAGCATGTTGAAGAACAGATAGTCAGATATTGAGAATTTGTGGCTAACAAATTTCATGAAGAACTGGACAGTTTTTGACATCTCCTGGTAGTGATATAATGCTTCCATGAGGCTGCTGACAAGTCTGTCAAGAACGGCAGTGTTCTTTCCGCTGTCTGACAAAACATTGCTGATTATCTCGCTGAAGCTCCTGTCGCTGTCTTCAAGCGTGCAGTACTGAAAACCGTTTTGAAGAATCGTTAGGATATAGTTAAGAGCCCAAGAAAATGATTTATTGGACTTTTGGTCGCGTTTGATCATCGAACGGCCTTCTTCGAAGCTTGTGTCTCGAGCATCAGCGGGCTTCGTGTAAAGTAGCTGATAAATGAACTGAATTGTCGCATCATTCTTTTCGTTTATGACAATATCAACATCGTGTTCCAAAGCTTTGACTTCTTCTTCAATTTTTGGCTTTTTTTCTGTCTTTGGTTTTTCTACAATTTTTGGTTTTTCTTCGGTTTTAGACTTTTCATCAATTACTTTAGTTTCTTCTTGTGTGGCAAATGTAACTTTTGGCATCTGCTTGTTTAGATAACTGTTGTTTGGAATGATTGTTTCCATTTTATCAGGTTTAGTCGGTGCAAACTTTGGAATTGTGTGTGGGTG
Source organism: Trichomonas gallinae (assembly GCA_008369845.1). Lineage (NCBI taxonomy): Eukaryota > Parabasalia > Trichomonadida > Trichomonadidae > Trichomonas > Trichomonas gallinae. The sequence goes on from MRSU01011330.1 coordinate 41,783, forward strand.
AAGATTGATTTTGGAAGAGTTTTCTATCGCATCTATGCCTCCACTCATCTGAGTAGCGATTCTCCTAAACCTATTCTTGCTTTCCATTTTAACGAGGGAAATCCTGGAATCGTTATCTTCAGAGGCGAGGATAGAATCAACTGCATCGAGTTCAAGCAGTGTTTGAGATGATGTATTGTCATCTGTGGACATTGCGCGCTTTCTTAGCGCAGCCATCTTCTTACTTGTTGACTTGTCTTTGTCAGAGCAGCATTGTGTCTCTGTGTCTGAGTATGTTGGCTTCTTTGATAATTCAATAATTTTCTGTTCAAGGTTTTCGATTGTAATTGTAGCTTGTGCATAGTCATTAGCAGCTTTTTGGTACATTGGATAGAATCCAGCGCCTTCTGACTCGTATTTTGCAAGTAATAAATTCAATTCATCAATATTCTTAGCTTGATCATCAATTGTCTTATTCATTGAAACACATTTGTGTTCTAATTCGTCTTTTGTTTCTAATAGCTTCTTAATCTTAATATTAGACAAATCATTAATATGTTGCATTTCTTCTATCGAAATTAGCGCGTCTTTCTTCAGATTTTCTTCGTTGTAGAGTTTATCGCTTGCAATTCGAAGTTCTGTTTGTAGTATTTTGACTTGGTTATCTGAATCTGATGCTTTTTTAGATACTGAGTTATTTAAAGTATTCATTTCACCAATTCTTTTCTCTAATTCTGCTATTTCTTCTTTTAAGCGTTGTATAACAACTTCATAAGATTTTGAAAGTTCAGGAAGAACTTGAAGGATATTCTGCATCACTCCTTTAATAATGATTATGACTTGTGCATAGTCCTTATTGTACTCTTTCAATTCCAAAGCAAAATCATTTATCAAATAATACAATTCAGCCAATTCGTAAGAAATTGATTGATTATACTTTGATGGATCCTTGATTTCAGAGATACCAAAATTGTTTTGAATCTTTAAAAACTGTTCTAGCATTGATCCTGATAATTTTTTGGCGTTTGTTAGGCATACATGTGTATTTGTTAACTTCCCTGCGTTTTCCTTAAGACTTATAAGAGAATCATTTGATGCATTCTTAAATAGAGCCGATTTTTCAAAAGATGAATACGATTGAACAGGCTTTGGTTTAGATGTAACTGGCTTCTTTATAGAAGGTTTTGGCACCTTATCTTTTGCAACTGGTATCGGAGCCAATCTGTCGACAACTTCTTGGACATTTTTAACTGATTTTGTTTTGTTTTCGTTTTCAAGATTTTTCTTAGGTACTTCTTTGATCAGCCCACTAGCGAGCAACCCATCAATCAAAGATGGAGGAGGGCCTTGCGCAAAATAAGAATCATTCCTATAAGTCATTGTAAAATTTTGATAACTCACGTTATTTTTTCATTCAATTTCTTCGTTTTGTAAATAACACATGATGCATTAATATCAACAAAAAAATTGAAATATCAGATTCAAATGAACACATTCAATTTTTCAATAATTATCAAAAAATTCAATGAGTTGAAAATATAATAAACAATAGTCCAAATATAAGATTTTGATCAAAATGTTTTTGTTAAGTTCAGAAATTTCAACAAACAAAGAAAATCAAATTAAACTAATATATACCTGTTTGCCATATTTTTGTGTATTTAGCAAAACAATCATTTTGATGGGTGCAAAACTTTGTGATTTTGGAGATAACTGCAAAGTGACAAGCTGGATCATACCCTGAATAACATTTCGTTTTCATTTTAAAAAAGATGATAGATTAATGGAACAATTCGGGACGACAATATACAATTTTTCCACTAAATATATTATTACTATAAGATTTATAACGATATATTTCTAGGTTGGCAACACAAAACAAGATATTTCTTGTATTGAAATAAATTTATTTGAATAATAAAGCAAATGTTATATGGATTTGTATTCATATCAATTGGTGGTAAAATAAATTAATTGAATTAAGTGTTAACTTTTTAAAACAAACAAAATATAGCTAAAATTACTTCTGATAGAAGCTATCCATCACAGATTTCGCGCTGCTTGCGCGTCTGACTTTCTTTGTTGGGATAAGTGGAATTCCACGACCAGGAACAAGTGGTCTAAGCTTCATCTTATTCAAAAGAGAATTCTGCTGATGTGTTAGCTGATGTTGCTCATTATCATTCTGCTGCTTTGGTTGCTGTGATATGATATTGAAGAAAGCTGAAGAAGATCCAGATCTATACAGTGGCATCGGCTCGCTTTCTGTGCTTGTTTCCGAATCTTCGCCGTAATTTCCTTCAGTGAGTAAAATATTGTAGCAAGCAGTCTTTTCTGTGAACAACTTTGCTTTAAGCTCACCAATAACAAGCTGCTTCTGGAAGCCAATAGCTTCTAGCTGGTGAATAATATCCGTCTTGATATGCATTTCAGTGTTTGCGTTGTTTGGTGTAGGCAATTTAAGCAAATATGGGTGCTCCATGATCTCTTCAAGAGTGATCCTGTCATCTTGATCCTTATTAAGCATTTTAATAATCAAATCTTTGGCTTCTGATGGAACATTAGAAGGAATGATTGGTTTCATTGAGAGGATGTTCATGAACAAATCACTCTGTATTTCATCCTCAAAAGGAAAAGAGTCAGTCAATAATTTGTATAGGATTACACCACAGCGCCAAATTGTGGTCGCAGCTGGTTTGGATACGTTTCTTATTTCTTCTGGAGATACGTAAAACAAGTGGCAATTCTTGGAAAGCGACTTTTCAGTTGAATCGTAAAACTGGCAGTTCTCTAAGTCGAAGAGCTTAAGGGTATTGTTTTGTGACAATGAGAAAACGCCAGATTCAAGATTGCCATGGAAAACTTGTATGTTTGTATCGAGATACCTAATAGCGTGAATAATTTGAGAAAACCAGAGCCTAGCTTGATCCCTTGGGATACTCTTGTGGTTAGAAAGGTAAGTTTCAAAGTTTTGTTTGTTTAAATGCTCCATTACAATGAAAGACATTTCATCTTCTTCAAAGTATTGGTAAAATTTGGCGATGTAGGGGTCATTAGATATACTGTGTATCCTCACCTCTTGACCGATTAAGTATTCTTCTACAAGTGGCTTCGAAATAACTTTGATAAGAACCTGTGGCTCAACCTTCAGATGTTTCGCATGCCATAATTCGTAATAGTTCGTGCACTTGATCATTTCGGTAAACAGATACTGGCCATGGATGCTGTTATCTTCAATCATCCAAAAAATAAAGTGAAATTGAGAGTGATGTCAAAAATTTTATTGTATCTTATTATATAGGATGTTTAAAGCCATGGATAGTAAAATATGTAAAGTTATCAAAAGTGGTGATGATTCAAAATATAAACGTGCCGCGCAGTTTTTATATTATTTTTGGACAATATATTTCTAGTCGATTTGTCAATGACATGTTTGTCACTTTTTAAATTAATCATGCTGAATTTTGATATATTTAAATAATTGGCATGTATGAGAGTGAAGATTATTCAAATTATTGAGAAGTTATCAATTCTTTTGAGATGTTTATAAATACCTTTTTATAATTTCAAAGCTTGAAACTTTCATTGAATTATTATTCAACATTTTGATTAACATTCGATTATCTCCTTGATATATCATTGTTTCAGATATTATCTAAGATTTTACGCCATTTACGCTCAGCTTTTCAAATTTTATCAAGTCTGTTTTTTGATATATAATAAGGAAAAGGAAACTAAATCAATTAAATATTCTTTTCAAAAGTTGAAAATCTGAGAGTAGTATATGATGCGGGCTACTTGTCATTCTAGATATAGAGGATGTATCCCAACAACGATATTTAGACTACATATCC
>MRSU01011331.1:0-18969 GCA_008369845.1 Trichomonas gallinae
TTTTTTTTTTTTTTTTTGCTTTTGTTTTTGGCATAAATGATATATTTCTTACTGAATGTATGAAATACATAATGCTGTGATTCAAGCTTTTTTCTTGCGATTGACTGAAGATTAAATGAAATCAAATTTCATTCTTCAGAATGAGTAAATTTCATTCAATATATTTTCGGTGACGACTGACAATACGATCCAATAATAAAACGAATGTCTTTTATTGCAATTTATTGAAGTAGTCGACAGAATCACGAGTCGTTTGTATTCAGAATGTTTCTATAACGAGTCAATTTCTTTCAATAGCATTCGCATTAACGATCCAATAAATTCAAATTTGAACAACGAGTCAATTTCTTTCAATAAAGTCACTTTTACATCTTGTTTTGTTTAGAAAAATGATAAATCGTAATGTGATATTAACAGAGCAGATGCTATGATATAAAATTAATTGACATATTATGTAGTAAATGGATAATTTTCATTCTTTCTCTAAATAACAATTCAAATCCTTTTCAATGAAAATTGTCACTTTTCCTACCCAAAATCACATATATCACAGGAAATCATTTTTGGAAAGAAGATTATAAAATAATTGAGTAATATTTACGGAGTAAATGTCTATATCTTGGACTAATTAATATGTTTTGTTATGAATGGATAATTCTCATTACATAGGTCAAAAAACTAAAAATATCATGAGAAATGATTTCATGGTTACAAAAAAGTGACAATGTTTATCCTGTTTTCGTTATCATCGAGTGCTGTTGTCAATGGCATCTTTTCGAAGCATTATCATGACAAAGTTGTAGTCATAGATGTCAGTGGCTCCTCAAAACAGAGCATAAATGGCACAATGCAGTTAACAAAACCCGAATACGCTATTTATCCATGGGACAAACGCTACGATTGGTGCTCAAACTGCGCCAGAAGTTACGATAACATGCCATGGATTTCATTCTCCCTTAAAGACAGAAAAATTAAATTTAATGGATATTTCATTCGTTGTGGTTGCTGCTATGAATATTGCTGCTGTGAGGATGATATTTACGGCTGCTTCGATTGCTGCCTTTACAGCTGGTCTTTACAGATATCGGATGATAATAAAACTTGGACCGAAGTTCATAGGATTGAAAAAGACGACTCAATGAGGCGCTGCAATGAGAAAACATACAAGCTCGACAAAGAATACACTACAACGTATGTGAGACTTATTCAAAATCATCCATGCCCAGGAGATCCACCCTGCATTGCACTCAACAAGTTTGAGTTGCTTGGAGAAAGCATCGGAGGTGATGGAATAGTTGATGATTTTGTTTCTTTCCACGATGATGACGAAGATGTAAGCATCATTGGCCATATCTCTAAGAATGGCAGAGTGTTACATGACTAAGTCTGTTATATTACGTAATATTATTATTTCATAATAAAAAAATCCATTTTCATATAATAAATATATTAAAAAAATATTATTTCCAATTTTATTGAATTTGATGCATAAATATTGTAGAATGAAAATATTTATCGTTAAATAGACCGAGTAAGATATATATATATTTATTCAATTAAAAAAATCAATCTGAACCAAGACCAATTTCCAAAATTGCACGCATGAATAATACATATCCTCTTAAATTGAAATGCACAACAGTCGCATCAGCTTCTTTTTGGACATGAATTGTGCATAAAGTATTCATCTTGGTTGAAAAGTTGGAAACAAACCATCTGAATTCATAATTGATGTTGATATCAGTTACTTCATCGATATTGTAATTAATTTCAACCAAATTATCCAATATTTCTCCAACAAAATTAAAATTATCTTTTTTTGTCCATTAATAATGTTTGGAGATATTCATGATGCCAATAATCTGTTATGCAAGTGCATGTGCGTGGTATAACTATGTGTTCTATTCGTGTGTCTGCGATAAAGGAAGATGAAGAAATCGAATTCATATTCGCCTCAAGCTTTTAACATTTTATCTTTTTATTTTGTTCGTGTTTGTATAATGAGCATATATTTCTATATCTACTAGATTTAAAATTAAATATTAATTACTTTAATTCTTATAGACTATTGTAATGTCAAGAAATTTCAAAGAATTACATAAAGTTATTAATTCATAATTACATTAAATTGTTTATTGCTCAATATATAGTTGGGTTAGTTTTTGTTATTAAGTTACAATTTCTATTAAAGAATGATTAAAACATTGACGATAAAAAATTGGATAAATTGTTGGTAATAAACATTGATATCGGTAATGAATAAGGAATAATCAATTGTTATTTTTCCATTCACATCTAATCCATTATTAATTATCGTATTCTTATAACCATATTGTGCGCAATTATAGCAAGAATTAGAAGATTGACTAAATCTCAAATATTTGAAAAATTTATCGTTATAAAAAGTAAAAACTTTTTCCATAGGCTTGCAATGCACTTTTATTAATTGCCCATCTTTGTTAGTTTTAGGCACTTGGTTCTCTTTTGTGCACATTTCGGAAGGCGATGATACTAAATTCGTCCATGATTTAGCATTATTTGAACCTGCAAAACTCCATGAAGTTGGATAAGTATCATCACGAAGATTATAAATAAAAGCTGTTGGCATAACTTTATGAAAGGGAAAATAGAAAGTTATCGCTGAGTTTTCTGGTAATATTTTCGGTGAATAAAATTTTTTACCGTATTCGTAATAATTTTTATCATCTAAAGGATATATACCAACAAGGTATTTCATAACATTATCCTTATGATCATTATACAATGAGCTAATAATGTAGCTCATTTATAATTTCACTATTTAATCATCTATTTTTTCAAAAAATGGCACTTTTTGAAATTGGAAATAAAACTGTTGGACAATTAATCTAATTACAGCATCAGAATTTATAAAAACAATAAATAAATTTCATTTTACATAATCAACTTATTAACCTTAAAAGTCGTAATTTTTCAAAATAATATTTGATCATAATAAATGGATGTAGCTAAATTCAACACTCGATATTTTTATGAAATAACGTGAAAACTGTCATTTAATTTACATGACGAAAATTATTTACATGTCAAATGATTTAAAAATGCGATAAAAATTTTGTCATTTTATCAGAAAGTGTATAAGATAAAGAAAAAGAACAATCGACTGCAGAAAACGGAAATTCTGCCGATGACTCGCGCGCAGTCAGAGTTTGCAATGAAAGTGACAGAGAAAATGATGAGTTATCCAATCAGTTTCTTCTTTATCTCACAAAATAATTTCGAAAAAGTCTTGAAAATCGAAAAGCTATCGAAAATCAAGCTATTTAGTACATTATATTTCAATACCATCAAAACAAACCTTCAACAAAATCAATATAAAACAATCGAAGATTGGAAATCTGATGTTATGCGATTATTTGCCAACAGCTCTGCTTGTTTTCCACAAAGCTCACCATTTATTCAAATAATTATCGAACTCAAAAAGAAATTTTTAGCAAAAATACAAAAACAACCGATAACTGATACTGACTTGTGGACCTTACAAATGCAAAAAGCAAATAAAAAACTACAAAACATTTCACAAAAGCTTCTTTCACAGAACGATTTATCTCAAAATACAGAACCACGAGAAATACCACCAACCAAAATAATTCTACGGAAGAAGTAAGTGTAATTCTTTAATTATATATTCTATCAAATCGATTCCATAAAATATGTTATGATCTTGTGATTAGAATGGAATAATTCTTGTAAATATACCGATTTTGTTTATAAAATTAATTTCTATGCCTAGTATATTCTAAACTCAATCATACTTTAGTGAATTTGAAAAACCTTTACTTCTTATGAATTAATTTATTGATAATTTTTGTACTAATAAACAAAAATATAGTGTATTAACTCAGAGGTCAAGTAATAAGTTGAGTTAATTTGATTCATAACTATATCTATGTACATATTGTTCCAGTTCGGATAGGATATAATTATAGATGAGATAATGATGCTAAATTATATCACAATGAGCAATCTATTAACGAATTAATATTATTTGACATTATGATACTTTACAAATTAAATTTGACACTTTACATTTCGAAAATGTAAAACGTGACATAATTTCATGCTATTTCTAACTTTTTCCATTTTCATTTGGTGGAAATACAATCCAGATGAATATGACGAGTTAGAAAAGAACAGCATGAAGAGGCCAATTTTTGCTGTTGCCACACTTTCAACTTGCCCGCATTGTAAGGGATTTCCTACTTTAATGAGGCAATTCTCGGACATGTTAGGCGATAAATCAAAGATTATTTTCACGTCATTACTATGCGAGCACAATAAACTATGCGATAAAATAGGTGTGCGTGGAGTTCCGGCTTTTTATTTGATTCGTGGCTCAGATCCTAAATATTGGATGCAGACAAGCGAAAGAACGATGGAAGGTTGGGCGAGGTTTCTTGCTGACTCAACAAAATCAAAATTTGTTGAATATACAAATGAATCAAATTTAAATGAACTTATTAACAAAACATATGACGGTGGAAGCACTTTTTTGTTCGAATATGACAACAGAGAATACTTCGAATCTTACAAAAAGACAGCGAAATTTTATTCATTAATGAATTGCGTTTTTATGTACAGAAGCAGCACTGATCACAAAAATGCAATTACTGCATGGCATGCTCCTGGCTATAAAACAACAGAAAACATCGAAAAAGTCGAAGATATAAAGAATTTTATCGATTATCATAAATTCAGCGCATTTCATTGCTATGATTCGGGTGAAATCAAAGATATGATTAAAGCCAAGAGATCTCTTGCATTAACTCTCACTTTAGAACCAGTAATTGATATTCATTTGAAAAGAATGTATGAAATTACAAAGAAACACTATGGAACTTTCAATACTGGTTGGATAGATTTATATGGTGATCAACGCGCTCTCGGTTTTGTTGGTGTTAATAATTATTCAGGAGATTATTTTACTATTATTCATCCACCAAAGAAATGCTTCAAAATTGTCAACGAAACAGTAATAATGAACAATCCAAGTCCTCTTGTTTTCTTAAAACAATTCGTTGAAGATGCAGTTAACGGAAAACAATGCAGAAGAATTCCTTTCATTGCTAGAACAAACAGAATATGGGATATTAGGAAATACATTGTTATTGGCATTGCTGCTCTTTTATCTATTGCTTTTATTATATATTTCATCATCATGCTTATACAAGATAATCCTGTTAAAATTGAATAAAGTTGTTGTGTGTATATATACTAGTAAATTCATTCGTTTTTCTTTAATCTCTATATTAAAAAAATTATTTTCTGATTATAAGAGAAAAAACCATTGAAATTCTCTTTGATTACATTATACTTCAAATTAAATCTGAAATTTCGTCATTGAAATACATTTTTGTCTTGAAATTCAATTTGAAATTTCGTAATGAATATGATTTGGATTAAGAACATATTTATTATTTAGTTGACACATTTAATTATATATATTCTAATATCTTAAACTCAATATCTTGCAATTTTTAATCTAATTAAGATTTAAATCTCATTAATGTGATATATTTTTTAATAAATTTGTTTTATTAATATAAAATAACAAATATATAATAAATGATTAAGGGGATGGGAAATGCTCAAATATAGGAGAAACGTATTCTGTTAATCCTAATTGTTCGAGAGTTTCGCCTTTGCAAGTATTATCGAAGAATCTGATGATTTCTCCGCATTCCAAGCCAAGGAAAGACTCTGGTGTCCTATTTCCAGTATTGATGCCGCAAACAATGATATCTCTTAGATTATCAATGTTAAACTTCTTAGATGTCTTCATATCCTCGAGAGTAAAAGAAAAAGGACCATCAACTGTTATGTGAACACGAATGTTTTGTGATGAGACCATCACAGACAGACCTTCCCTGCACAAAGAGTTTCCGACGAGAAAATAATTTCCGCTGCCGAGGCTTTCGAGCGTGCAGTCATAGGTGCCGCAAGAAAACACGAAAGGAAGTGTGACACCGAAAGAATTCTCAGGAATGTCAACGTAATCAGGAACTCCTCGCCATCCTCCTATAGATCTTATGGCTTTTTCTGCTCGCATTCTTAAGTTGTGCATGTTCGCGAAGAATGCTAAGTCACTCGCAACCATTTCGCTTATTCCACACTGCAGATATTCATTCTTTTCTTCTGAGAACATATTTTTCTCGTTTTCAGTGAGAATTGGTAATAATCCATCAACTGAATTCGAATAATCATTGAACAATCTGTATTTTGACATCCTGTCAATGAAATCTTTGTCACTTTCGAATCTAGAGCCGACTTTTAGACAGAGGGACTGAAGACGCCTCATGAAATCGTAATTTGATTTAATTTCATAAGCTGTTTCTGGAGCAATTAATGCAATTATTGCATCTGCGTGTTTTGTGACTTTAGAGAGCCATTTTAACAATTCTTCGTTCTTAATCTTGTTTCCTGCATAGAAAATGATCCTGCAGCAAGTTATTATATCTAAAATAACTTTTTCATTGTCTTCTTCAAAAATGGTGACCTTTCGTTGATATCCTGAGATCTGGTCGACTATCAAATCTAACCTTTTCTTTATAATAGCTGGTTTCATTCGAGTTAATGGAATTTCATGTTCCCAAGATTTATCTGTTAATATTTCGCGCCAGTTGCCCCATCCATTTGAATATACGAGATTTAGTAGCTGAATATCGTAAGATTCATCCCATTCGTCGCATGGTCTTAGATTTGGCGGAATTATGACTTTCAGCGTATTTGCGTTCTGATATCTTGATATTGCTGATATACAGATGATTCTCTTTGCATAGGATTCAGCTTCTCGCTTCATTAAATTTTTGAACCTTTCATTTCCAAAAATTGGACCATTTACGTACCATTGTTGTCTCCTTGTGACTAAAAATGCTTGTTTTATTGTTTCATTCAACAGTTTTTCTTGATCTTTTATATTGATTAAAATTAAATACAGTAAAACAGCACAGCCATCCATAACCATTGTTGCTGTGATTGAAGAAGGCAATCCTCTACGTACTTCTCTCCACCTTCCCCAACCAAAAGCTAAAAGTTGTTCTAATAATTGATCTCTTATATCAGGTGTCCACAAGTCATCTTTATGCGGATCTTCGTAAACTGTGTAAAGAGATTCGTATTCTACTGGTATAGTTTCCTTTGTTTCTTCTGTTTTTTCTGGAATATTTTCTATTTTTTGATTAATTGTTTCTATACAAGCTTTGTGTGGATCTTCTGTCGATATAGTATAAAATAAAAGCGTATTTTCATCAATTGGCTGAAATTCGGAAAATTTTGCTGAATTAAAAACATGAGCGATATTATACTTGTATTCATCTGTCAACTTCGAGAACTTCTTTTTTAACAGGAAGAAAAGACTGTTGCACTTTAAATTTGTTATTGAAATATAATCATCATCTTCTGCATCAGCAAAAACAGCTGGATCATCAATTATCACTGATGACCATTCTATTTGTAATAGCCTTGACTTGTAATTATTTAATGTTAAAATTCCAATTATCAAAATCTGAACTTTTGGAATATCATTCCTAGGTTGTGGCAGAAATACTTCGTATTTGAGTATAATTTCGTTGTCATCTTCATCATCTTCCATTATAACAGCGTCGAGATCTGAATTATTTTGTAATAAATCTTTCCACAGCTCCAATTCTTCGGAATCTGCAATAACCAAGTATGGTCCAGTGCTATTAATCATGTTATAAATCTCTTTGAACAATAAACCGAAAATTATTTGCCTTTTATCATTTATATGAGTATGAACTAAAACTTTCTTATGATTGATATATGCATCCTTAAGAGAATTGAATAGTAAAGCATGAACAGCATTCAATGAAGCATTTTTCGTCAATTTTTCAATTTCATCCATTGTACTGTCTTTTGATAGTTTTTGCATATCAAATTTTGTCTTATTGTTAATATTCTTTGCTCTTTCGAGGAATTTATCCTTTGTTTCCTTTAAAACTTCGGTTGTCCATGAACAATTTTTGTAAGATTGTCCATTCCATTTAACGAAGTAAATCTGCCTTCTAGGATTGTAATATATGATCTTTTCAACTTGATGAGGATTGTTTGAACTGATTTCTGTTGGTTCTTCATCAATAAAATCAAATTCTAATATATTTGTAGGTAGATCACTAGATTTACTTGTATCATCTTGCGTATTGTCTGCTATTTTTTCGATGTCTGGTTGTAATGTTTCTTGATTATTGATTTCGGTATTTTGATTATCAATATGTTCGTTTAAAGGAGAAGGACTAGATGTTGATGAATCGCTCGCTATATTATTGATTTTGGTTGAAGTATTATGTGATGTATTGTCTGTATCTTGAGTATTTACTACTAAATTCACATCAGTCATGAAATTAGAATTTGAATTAATAGGAAATTTTTTGTTTTTTAAATACTATAGATATAGATAAGCATATTAAAACCAGATAAGCATGAATTGAGAGAAACCGATATTTTTGTGAGTGTTCAGAAAATATTTTTGTAAAAGGTGCTGCAAATATAATTTTAAATTATTTTAACAAATTTGATTACGATAAAATAACCTTAATATTTGAATTGAAATAAAAAGTATCTCCTGATAAAGCAAAGCAATAGAATATAATTTTGCAAAAAAATTAAGATAAATTTTCTTCAAAAATTTTTAGGATCTGACACAAAATATTGACTTCTATTGCCCAATTACACAGTCATTATCTTGATTAGTAAGGATGTGAATTACACACATGTTTCGAAGTAAGAAGTGTTGAAGTATCATAGAATAATTTTGGAAATTTTAATTTTTATTGTAGATTATTGTTCACCATCTATAATAAAATCTATTCCTTTATTTTAAATTTTACAAAAATAACAAAATTATCTAAAAATAATAATTAGAAAATAAATTTTGTTAGTTAATAAGAAGCTACAAATTGAATTTCGGATTTTGGTATCTAGTCATATATACATGTAACCTCATGAGAAGACGCAAAATATTCGAAAATTAGGCGATTTGGAGAGAATATCTTGATGATAATATTTCAATTTCAGTTACTTCGTCTATGGCATATATATATACTGTTGATGTAATACGATTGTATCATATGTTATTACTATATGATAATGAAATAAAAAATAAGATTTTTTCCGTATTGCATGAAAATGCAAGGAGAACAGTATAAATTATATTTTTGACTAGTAATTAACTTTATTTATGTAAAAGAATAAGACTTAGAAGCCGAGACAAGAAATTCGGCAATCCAATAGACACATAAAAGCGTCTGCAGTACATATAGTAGTATACATATATGATAATTAGATTCGGCATTTGCATTGGTTCTCGTTAAAACAAGCTTATTTTGTTTTCATTATATTAGGGAAGATCTTTTCGAGGTTCTCGTTAATATATTTCATAGTGTCTTGCTGATTTGGATCGACTTCAGTAGGAAGAACGAAAGCAATCTCGGATAATTTTTTCTCCGCGCATATATTCGCGAAATACTTCTCCATATTCGCGCTGCGGTCTTCCATTGAGAACATTGAAGAGATTTCAGCCTTCGGACAATCTCTCATCAAATTCTCAAAATAATCCATTGTAAAAAAAATTTATCCTTCGACACTTTTTACAATCACATTGAAATTATTCTTTCGAGTGTCAGTTTTTAGCTTATCGTATTTCTAAGGATAACCAAAAAGTGAGCCACAGGACTATAATATTCATAATTACTCGGAATTATAAGTTATTTATGGCAACATTACTCATATTTCATCTATATTTGGAGCACCGTAGCGAAAGGAACTAAAGCACTTTTCATTGTGGGTCATTGAAAAACAAAAATTAGGGGCTGACAAAAATAATCAGGCGTGAGTAATTTTTTTGTTGATAAAAATGCGTTTTAGGAAAATATATGATAGTAACAATAAAAGTTATGGCACTTTTTAAAATTTATTGTATCATTCGTCACTTTTCGTTTTATTATATTGCCTTGTCACTTTTAATACAGTCACTTTTCAAAATTCGCCACATGAAAATCATTACTCTAATTTCAGTATAGATCATAAAAAACAGGTTTTCGCTTTTTTTAGATCTGTCACTTTTGAGTAACACTTGTCACTTTTAGAAAATATCTGTCACTTTTGTAAACTTTTGTCACTTTTACGTAAATTTTTGCAAATTTATTTGTCACTTTTATTATTATATGAGCGCCAAAGATTATACTGTATTTGTGTGCCAGTTCGATGTCATTCCGGAAAAAGCCAAGAATTCGTTGATCAATGACTTTGTTTTCACACCTAAGGATGGTGTGTATCATGTTCTCATATATGAAACAAGCAAAATCGCTAATTCTAATATTGAAAACGAGTTCACTGGTCAGAACAAGATTTTGAAGAAATATGCACAGAGAGCTGAAGACACATTGAAGCCCGTCATGTTTAGCCCATCTTTTGAGATCTTCAAAGGATTAAACCAGCTTTTCTCTCCATTCATATTCTCCTACTTCGGATACAGCACGGGCATGCTTAATAGTGGCAGAACGATCAGTGTCTTCGAGTCTGTGGCCGATTATTTCCATATCGACCTTGTTCCTTTGGATAAAGTATTGCACTTCACTGGTTTGCGCAATACACATACCGAGAACGATGTCATGGATCTTTTAAGCATCTCTGGCGTCTCAAATCAAATCGAAAATATTGTCATCGATAGTGAAAAGAAGGAAGCCTTAGTTTTCCTTGACTCTGCTGAAACAACCGTAAAGGTCATGAAATCGATCACCAACTCTCACTTTGATGGTGGTCTGATCAGAATCAGCAGACTTGATGGAATTAGATATGTTTCAGAGCTCACTCCGACACGTACAGCAATTATCGATGATGCTTTATTACTTTAATCATGTCAAAATTATCTAAATCGTATAAAATTCCTATTTCAGATGTTTAAATCAGCTGGGAATAAACACCTATAGTATCAAAAATCATATACAATAAACCAAATTTAATGATAACAAACAAAATTTAATATATTCTTCTCTCAAACGAATTATACACTAATTCCTGTGAGAGCTTGAAGGGAGTATCTATTTGACATAGAATCCCATCTTTCATCGAACTTTATTGAAGGAAGCATAATAGAATAATTCCATGACAAGTTAAGATTGTCGACACCTTGATCAGACTTCTCTGAATATGACCTGGATCTCCTTTTTCCTTTATTATCGTCTGAACTGATCTTATCTTTGATTTGATTCCATTTCTTCGTGATTTCTTCTTCCTTGTCTACAAACAACTGCACAATTCTCTTTATATCCTTCTTGAGGTTCTTAACATGCGTGATTTCATGCAATTTCAGCAATGCATCCAAAACTTTAATGAAACTATCTGGTTCTGAATTAACACAGCCTGCAAAGTTGACAACTTCCAGCTGCTTGTTGTTATCAATGAAATTAGCTAGAGCATGCAAGCAGTCATCGTTTAAAATGTTGCATGAAATATCGAAAAACTTCAAACTCTTTTCGTTGTTGATTTCCGAAAGTAAGTGCAATAAAAGTGTTGTGTTTCTATGATTTGGAACACCTCTCATCACGAATTTCGTGATAACGAGCTCTTTAAATAACTTAATCATCGATTTAGAAATATTTGCGATGTTTCCGTGGTCATATGTGCATCCAGTGAAGTCTAAAGACTCGATATTAATCAATCCAGTCAAATACTCGACAAATTTAATATCAAGTGGATTGTGCTTCCATATTATATGTGTGCAATAATTATCTGAGATTGGAAACTGTTCTAGATAAGCGAAGAACTCATCCCAGTTGCAGTCTGTCAAGTAAACCGATGAAACGTCAAGTTCGCAGTTCTCGGAGTAGTTCTGGCAGAACATTATGTTGATTAAAGACTGCATTGACCATTTTATGTCTTTTAGCTTCAAAACTAGGCATGTTTCTGGCAAAGTGAACTGCATTAATCTGTTGTTGGCTGTTTCGTCGAAATTGTTGCCTGAAAGATCAATTGATTCTAATTTGCAAATTGAGTTGCAGATACATGTTAATGCATCATATACATCGATTTGGTTCTCTTTGAGGACTAATTTGGTTAAATATGAAATTCCTAAGAAGTTTTTCAAGTTTTGCCAAACAATTTGCGTGAAACAATGCGGAGACTTTGAAATAACAAGCTTTTTGAGCTTCGGGAAGTTGGCGCCATATTTGAGAATGAACGATAACTTAGTTTCATCCAATCCACAGTCGACAAATTTTAAAGTTTCTAATTGCTTAACGACTGGCGATAATATGAGGTAATCGATATCCTGCTGAGTCATATGGACGCCTTTGAAGCTCAAATATGTGACAAATGAATCATTTGAGATTTCATCGATGAATTGCTCGAATCCACGCATATTATTGGTATTTTCTATCACGTAAGTTTTGATTGCCTTCTTTTCGTGAGCTATGGCAGCTAGTTTAACGAAAACTGGGAAATATTCATTGCCAGGGAGATGAATCGATTTGATTAAATCTGTGTAATCGATAATAGACAAAAAGGCATCTAAAATTTGCTTATCTTGTGGCAATATAGTGAAATCAAGTGTATGTGGCTCTTTTTTCAAGATTTTCATTATATCGTATAACTGAGTAACGTTAATTTTGTAGTTTTTAGAGTAGCAAACTGATAGGAACAATGACATAATGTATTGTGATGCTTTATTACCAACAATACAAGAAGTTCTAAAATTAAAATGAAATCTGGTACGATAAGAATATCCAAATATCTCTTGAAACAGTACAGTTATCTTGGAATAAATGGCTTTCGCGTAGGGGCTATCAATTGTTATCGATACATCAGTAAAATTAAATGTTAATTGATCAAATGAAGGTGTTTCGATTGTCATTAAGTTCACCCATGGCCTTGACTTACATATCTTGTAAGTATTCCCGAATAAAGAAGGCTTTGCAAGGTATAATTGTGCTGATGATAAAACTAAAAGTCTGGAATCCTTTTTATTGCGACTATTGACTTTCTTAACCCAGTTCTTTGAAAGTATTCTTTCGAATTTCTCATTCACTCCCGTCTGAAACAATCTCTCTTCTCCGTCGTCGCTCATAAAAAAATAAAAATCATCGGAAAATTTCAAAAATTGTTTCAAATTTGGTCAAACTTTAGCTCAACCAAAATATGAAATAAAATTTTAAATATTTTTCGATTTTAAATTGAATGAAAATTTTTTAGAGAATTTTATATAGATCGAGGGAATATTTTGGATTATTAAAAAAAAATTCAGTTCACCGAAGTCTTTCAGAAAAATTTTCAAAATTTTTATAATAATTATAATATTCTTTGTAAAATAATAAAAACACAAAATAAATCATAAAATTTTTTTCTGATCAAAATTTTTATCTCATTGAAATTTTACCAATCAAATATGTCAGAATTTTTATTATTATATATAAAATCAAATTATTCAAAAAAATTTTAACATTATTCATTGAAATTTTTTCGTAATTATTCATATTACACATTATCCCAGATATTATGAAAGTATTCAAATTTTTCAAAAGACATTGAAATTTTTAGATCAAAATTCATTCATATTATATAATATTATGATTGAAATTGAATTATTTAAAAATTTTCATCGTATTCAGAAATATGATTTGCTGATGTGAATTAATAGCATTGTTGATTATCTAAAATATATTTTTTATCATGATAACATTTTTGAAAGTTTGCATCCATTATAGTAATGCAATGATCTAACGTGTGAGATTATTTTTATCATTGGAAAACGAAGGAATAATGAAACCATTTAAATTTTTGATCACTTGGACATTTTTTTGGCTCGTTGTTTTTCTGTATTATAATCACTTACATACTACACATTGATTTCACAATACTTATTAGCTACCCAAACATCTAACAGATGAAACGAAAGACAGCATTTTTCCATGATGAATCAAATTCTCAGTACCCGTTTTCAATATTCTATCATATATATATAATATTGATCAAATGAATATATGTAAGCGTAATATTCTCATTACATGGTATTTTACGATATATTACCAATTGAATCACGATCGAAAATCAAATTTAAACATATAAGCTAGGCTCACAAAGAATGTTGACTATTTTAATATTATACTTGACTATATGAGCTATTATGGAAACTTGTTAAGCATGGTTATGGAATTTTCATAATTTTTAAACTATTTTTGTGGATGAATGTGAATACAAAGTTATTGATTTGGAATACACATTCTATTCGTCATAAATCATCTATTCCAACAGATATTCATGAAATTCAATCTAAAACAATTCATTTCGATAATAAATTTAAACACGATCATTGGAGTTATTATGCTGAGAGATAGTGCTTTAAATCCTCATCTAACTATAATTTTTTGAGATAATTTTGTTATTTTTGAATTTAATAATGATGAATCATGTTATCATGCTTTAATTTCAGCTTAGTAAAGACATATAATTAAACATATCATCCTGCAATAGTACGATAATAATGAATATATTACGAAGATTGACAATATATTTCTTTATTAACTTGGCAGTTCATAAATATTATAATCTGCGCGAATATGTTTAATTCTGAAGAGTATAAAGCTTTATGGACCAATATTGAAAAATAAAAAAATATTAAAAGGTTTATTGCAGAAAAATCTAGTGATAAAATGATTAGGAATGGTGTGGTTGTGGATAATATAATCGAGTTGATTTGCAATTTTGATCAGATTGATGTCTGATATTTTTGAAGTGGGACAATTCTCATTGGACAAATGGAAATTATTAGACACATTATATTATGTATAAATACAGAGAGATATCCACAATAATGTCAATCTGCTTCAATTCTTTGCGATTAAATCGCAATATTGGTGGAGTTTATTTGATATTTTATATTGCTGTATGTGTCTACCACAATTATATCATTTCGACTAGTCAACGATGTAAAGCGAAAGTACTTTTGTGAGAATATTCTCTACAGCGAAATAAACACCGTAGTGATGCATCTAAGGACAAGGATTCGATGTCGTCACGTGATGTAAGAGAGAAGTCCTATTGAACTCATGAGTTCGATTTTAAGAATTGAATTTATTAAATTCAAAATTTAATTAGCAAAACAGATTTATTACGCAATAATGAATATGATTTATCAAAGAGGATTATAATGAATTGAAATTTGTAACGTTCATAATATTAGATATCATTTGTTTCCTTTATTTTACTAATTTATTTTTATCTTCTCAAAATTCTAACCGACTTTTGATTTATGATCTACATATGATTATCAATAATTTACACCAATTTAATTTTTTCAATTCAAAACACTTTTGAATGAAGTTGTATATGTCATATAATAACAGACTGTTTTAGAATATTTTTTCCAAATCTTGATTTTTTGAGAGGATTATCATGTCACATTTTAATTCTCTTTATTCATGAACCCACTCTTCTTAAGCAAATATGAACTCAAGAATAACATACAAACCTACGGAATAGGAGAGTTATTCGTTGCTGTCCATAAGAAGACGAATCTTGAAGTTGTTGTTAAAATGATTTCCAAATCTTCTACCAAAGAATTGCAAATGATATACAACGAGATCGAAATACTCAAAAAGCTTGATCACCCTTTCATTATACACATATTTGAAATCATAGATACGGAAGATTACATATTTATGATCATGGAATATTGTCAGAACGGGACACTGCTTGCTGCAATCAAAGATAGAGGTCCATTTAATGAAGAAGATGCCTCAATGGCATTCGCACAAATGATGCTCGCGAATTCTTATCTTGTAAATTTCGCTCACGTGCTACACAGAGATATTAAAGCTGAAAATATTGTTTTTGATGCCCACAGGAATGTCAGGCTCAGCGAGTTTGGCATCTCAAAGGCTTTCGAAAAGTCTCCACTAATGAAAACTCAGTGTGGCTCAGAGAATTACTCGTCTCCAGAGATATATGCTGGAAAACAGTACACAGCGGCCAGTGATATCTGGAGTTTCGGCGTAGTTCTCTTTGCTATGACTGTCGGATATCTTCCTTTCTATGATAAAGAGTTTTCCAAGCTTGCGCACAAGATTATGTATCTAGACCCTGATATTCCCAATTTCCTGTCGCCGCAGCTCGTAGATCTTCTCAGGAAAATGCTCACAAAGAATCCAGCAGATAGAATTAGAATCAAAGACATCTTAGCTCATCCATGGCTTTCCAAAAATGTCGAGAAGATCAAAGCTAAGCTGATAAACCTGGATATTAAGCCAGAAACAATATATAGGTCATTGGATCTATATGGATATGATGTTGAAAAAGTCAGAATTGAAGTTGAGGCAAAAGAGGCTACAAGCAATACTGCAGCATATAAGATGTTGCATAGTATGTATGTCTCAAACTACATTTCCCACGTCAACTTGAAATCGGCAAGTTATACAAGTATTGCTTGCCCACAGCTCCCAAGACTCATCATTAAGAAGAGTTACACCAACACAGTTGATTTCATCGCCAAAAAACATATCTTTCGCCCTGGTATTCGGAAGACAAATTCTATTTTAGCATGAAAATTAGCGTAAATACTTGTTTGTTTAGTGTCTATCCCAAATGTTATCGTTTTTTATATGAAATATACTAACTGTGACTACATATATTCAACTTTCTAACATTTGTGAAATTTTTATCAAATGCCATATATACATCTACTTCACAATAATTTACTTAATAGCAATATAATCAGCTCCACACGAAAACAGAATCTAATTTTTAATTTCTCTTGGTTATTTTTATCTTAAGGATGATGAGCTTTTTAACACTCTGCATTTTTACTTTTTAGGACATAATTTAACGGTTTCTCATAGTGAAATGGCTTATAATTAAGATTTCGTTTTTGATATTTTCTGTTATTACAAGAAATCAAAGAACGGGATAATTCATAGTCATCATATACATGTGAAGAAGTTAATTAGCAACAATACATGTTAAAATTTAAAGAATAAACAAACAAAAATAAAAAAAAAATAGAATAATTATTGGTTGCGGATTAATGATGGTCTTATTTTTCTTCTGAGTGTTGTGATCACTGGTGTGTCCTGGATAGGAAGTGACTTTCTGTCGATCTTTGATCTGTTAATAATTAATCTTGGCAATGCGACGATTTCTTGTGAAGAAACCATCTTGACGTGCTTATCTTCCGGTGCAAATCTTAAGTCTGGGATGTTGTTAGACATATAATCTTTCCTTACGATTAAATAGGAAACAACATTCTGTGTGACTTGTTGGTTCGAGCTATCGCTAACAACATCTTCGAACTTGACATTCATTCTGCTGAGTGTCTCCCTGATCTTTGTGTTATCGAATTCGAATTTTCCTATTGCTTCAACAACCCTTTGTATTGAAGAATGAACCCAAGGATGTTCGATTATTTGGTCTAATGTAATACGTTCGTTCGCGTCCTTTGCCAACATTTTCTTGAGTAAATCCAATAAATCGTCAGATATTGTGTCCGGATAATCAACTTCCTTGAATATAATCTTTTGAGCGAGCTTAGGCATGCTAGGGTCTTCAAACGGCAATTCACCAGTTATCATAGCATATAAGCAAACTCCCACGCTCCAAATATCACTGGAATATGAGTATGATTGACCAAGAACCATTTCTGGTGAAGCATATTCAAGACTTCCGCATTGTGTTGTCATTAAATTATCCGAGTTAGGCATATTAGATAAACCAAAGTCAATGAGTCTGATGTTATGATGTACATCAAAAAGAACGTTTTCAGCTTTGATATCTCTGTGAGCAACATTGCAAGTCTTTTGAAGATGTTTCATTGCAACAATCAATTGAGCAAAGATGACTGCTGCCTCATTCTCTGGGAAAGCTCCAACTTCGCGTACGTGGCTTAAAATTGTGCCTCCAGGTGCGTACTCCATAACAAGAAATGTAAAATCTTCCGTTTCATAGGTCTCATAGAGCTCAGCTATGTAAGGATGTTTAGCTTTCCTGAGAATATCTATTTCTCTTGCAATTCTTATGAGCTGTTTGCCATCGTCGTTATTTGCTTTTTTAGAGATCATTTTAATAGCTACCTTCTCCTGAGTCTGGTTATGAACAGCCAAGTAGACTTTACTGAATGAGCCACTACCAAGCTTCATTTTTACCTGGTAGTTCATGGTAATTCGTGGATCCATTTTTTGAAAAAAATATTTTTGACATTGTAAAATAGTAAAAAATTATAACTTTAAAATCTGGATTAGTACATGATAAAGGACAAGTCCCAACAATTAATTTTTGTAGGAATATTTCGGTTAGAATTTAAAGTTTAGGCAAAATATTATTAATTAACCTATTTAAAACATATATCAAGAACTTTTGAGAAGATTGAAAAAATAATTGATTCAAATATTGTATGCTTTTAAAATAATAATGATTCAATTTAAAAAATAGGTATTATTGATCTATGACAAGTACCAATAATTTTTTGGTGTATAGTCAAAGATTCCTTAATTGCTCCATGGTTTCGCCATATAATTAAGAGTGGAATAAGATCAAGAATTATTTTGAGAAAATTATCTAAATCTTGGCTCTCTCAAATTTTATCAACTGCAATGTTTTTTCGCTTTATTCCTACGAAAGAAAATATATTTCCTACTAATATAAGATTTTTATGAGAAATTTTAATTGTGAGAGCTGACAGATTTCTTTCGATGAGTGAACAAATTACATTCCGATATAGTACTAAACATGAATTTGCATTAAAAACCTATTCCTATTTTCTTCGTTAATTTTTCCTTTCTTACAATCAAAGTGTTATAGTAAATTTATCATATGATATATTTCTATCAATTTCATTTCTCAAAATTTGAGAGTATATGTGAAAAAACGAGCTCACTTTTTCACCTAACCGAAAAAAGGTCTCAATTTTTTTCACCCACTTCTGTTTCA
>MRSU01011332.1:0-34018 GCA_008369845.1 Trichomonas gallinae
TCACCTGGGAGAGCGTGCGACTGAAGATCGCAAGGTACGTGGTTCAAGTCCGCGAAGGCCCAAATTGATTTTTTCTTTTTTAATTTCTTTATAAACTGGGTTTCAAAACTTACATGCTCTTATATTTCACCATCAACTTTTGAAATTCAGTTTATTATTATGATATTTAGGATAAAATTATGCATGTTAACACACATATTTTCTGAAATTGCTCTCATCGCACCTGTGCCTGGGTGCGACTGGCGACCGCACAGCATATAGTTCAATTTTAGTACATAACTCTTATATTTTAAGAGTGCATCCTTAATAAACTCCATTAGAACCACCATTTATCAGTCGATCAAAAACTAATTTTATGCAAAATGAAATACAATTCATGTTAATATATAGTATACACATTTATAAACAATTCGATAAAGAAACAGGTGAAGATGCAGGCGAAGGAGAGTCGATAAATTCCGGACTTAGCTTGTTGAAGGCAACAGTGTCTAAATACCATGGAGGAAGCGTGAAAACCAATGGTTTTGATGCATCAACTGGATCAAACTGTATGATTGACATTTTCATCACTTTATCAAAATTCAAGACAGCTGCTGAATTCATCCTTTCACAGTAGTTTGTGTTGCTAAATACTGTTATGCAAGCTTTTGTTCCTTCATATGGGTAGTTAATTCCTTCTGCACACATTTCATGGGATCTGATAAGATAAGACAGAGAATTTCTATTAAGAAACTGTCTCAATGCTCTTTCACTAAAGAAAGTGCCTGAACCGCGCGTATTTGGAGCAAATTTACTGAATATATCCAAAGGATCACTCCAAACGATATCTGAAAATATACTATCTGGGGGTATTTCTGTTGGTTTAGCGAGTACCTCAAGATCTGAAAGATAGTGGAACTGCTTAGAAATACCTCCGTGCAAACATAAGGTGGAGCCACCGATAATGGCAGCGATTGAAAGGTTATAGAATGAAGTTATGAAATGATTGTAAAGGTTTGTGTTATATTTTCTCAAAACTTCGTTCATAAATCCGTAAACGGACGAAATATTTCTTGTTTCATGGTTTCCTCTCAATAAAAATATATTCTTTGGGTATAAAATCTTCAAACAATATAAGAGAGTTATAACCTCAATACTATTATTGCCGCGATCTACGTAATCACCCAAGAATAAATATTTTTGTTCTGGAGGATAACCTATTTTCTCAAATATGCGAAGCAAATCTACTATATTTCCATGAATGTCGCCAACAACGTGAATATCTGTCTCCAAATACAGCACTGTAGGCTCCATTTCAAGCGTATTGATCACCATGTCAATAATATCATGGATTTCCTTACTCGACAATCTAGTATTGATCGGTGTCTCACTGTTAACTGATGTTACAATCTCAAAGAACGCTTTGAAGACAACATCAGTCATAGATAAATAGAAATTAGTAAACGGTTATCACTTCTTTTATGATTTTTAGCTCATTTATTGCTTCATATATGTCTATATATTCTAAATTTTTCATTTTTGGACGGTTTTAACAAGGCTTATCAATGATTGAAAAATTATTAACAAAAATTTCATTTCCAGCCATATCAATATTCTCAAATTTGCATATAATTTATATCGATTTTATTAATCCATGATTTGAGCCATTTTTGGAAATTTCAATCAATATAATGACTTTATACTATTTTATTAGCAAAATATTAATATATTTATTCATATAGAATTAATGGGAATGATTTCAATATATATGTATAATCAATATTTTATCACGCATTTCAAAACAATATGTAATTCCTTGTATATATGGCACACACACTTCTAACTGTTTAATTAGTGATTCTTCTTCCGTTTCTGGTATATCTGGTAGTAATGGTAACGGTACAGCGACCTTTCTATTCCTGCGAACCATGGATGGTTTAGGGCATATTTGAAAGTAATACGTTTTTGAATTAAATCATTCGATTCTCTTGAAATAATTAATCAATCTTGCAATTTAGGATGATATGTCAATTTATCTTACATATAAAATGTAAATCACAGACAGTAGAGCATGTGCATATTCTAGAAGCGTATGAGTGGAACAAAACAGTGTAATTTGTACTAAATTGAAAAATGCACGTTTATAAAAAGTGACGGAGTTCATTAAATTTTCAGTAAAGTTATTTTTTATGGTTGTATTTTGATTATTGACAAATTTGCAGATAATATTATGCAAAAAATATTTTGCAAAGATTTGAATGAGCATTCAAAATATCTCCTCTCAAATTGAAAATATTCGTGAATTCACTTTCATTGTCACATTAACAGCTAGATTTCTCGATTTTTAAGTTTGTGTCACTTTTACAATTTTTTACAAAATGTCACTTTTTGAATTAAAAATTAATAAAATGAAAGATAATAAGCCGACTCTTGCCAAAGCGGCAAACCTTCCTTTTATTATTAGGGACTACAAGTTTACTCAGATGATTGGCAAGGGTGGGTTCGCTGAAGTTTTCCTTTGTGAGCATGTAAAATTTGGGACGCCTTTCGTTGCAAAGGTGATGACAGTTGATCCATCGGAAGTTCAATCTACATGGGAAATCTTCGACTCAGAAACAAAAGCATTAAGTACGTTAAACCATCCACATATTATTCGCTTATATGATCACTTACAAATTGGCTGTCAATTCTTTTATTTTCTCGAGTACTGTCCAAATGGAAGTCTTTTCGATGAAATAGAAGTAACGAGAGGTTTACCAATTCCGAGATTTCTTACGTTAGCATCGCAAATTGTATCTGCATTAGCTTATTGTCACGCAAATGGTATTGCACATAGAGATATAAAGCCTGGTAACATTTTATTAGATGAAAATAAGCGAGCAAAGCTTGCTGATTTTGGTCTTTGCATGAAAACAAAAATTGGACAGCTTCACAAGACATTTTCTGGCTCATGCGAATTTACTGCACCAGAAATATTCTTAAGGAAGCCAAACGATCCATTTAAAGGTGATGTTTGGGCTCTTGGTATAGTTTTTGCAATAATGATTACGGGAAGCTCACCATGGAAGTGCGATTCCCTAGGAGCACTAAGACAGCTTGCTTTAGCGGGAAATTACAGACTTAACGAGTTCGTACCTAAAGATATTGCAGATGTTATAGCGAAAATGATAGTTGTCGAGCCAGAAAAAAGAATAACAATGGCTCAATTAGCAGAGATGCCGCTGTTTCAAGTAACAAGGCCGGTTGGAATTCAACCATCTATATCCAAAACACAGATCATCGCAATAAACTGGGATCCGATTGAAAGACCATCGCGTGATAATAGTATTGACGAATTAAGCGAAGTAGAAGAAGAGGTTCGACCAATTGTTCATTCAAAAGTTCGTTCCGCTTCTTCTCTCTTCTTGCATAGTAAACCTCAGAAGAAGGTTAAATCTAGAATGAAGTTGAGCACTGTCAAACCGACATTTCCAGGTATTGATGAAGACGATCTTGTTTATTTATAGAAGCTATTTTGTTTGTTTGTATTCTATAAATATAATTATTTCAAATCTATAAGCTTTTTAGTTTGATTTCGATATTTTTTTATGTTTCTTATCAAAATATCGTTTAAAACAGTTATCTTTAGAACAAACCATTAAACAATTGTATAATGAGTAATTTTACATTGGAGAAATTAAGGAATATCGCACAAAATTTTATCAAGAGATTAAAAAATCCTTTAAATCATGTTTCTAATTTAATGTTTACTTATATAACATATAGATATAACAAATTTAATATTTAAAAAATCTATAAGCCATATGATGGGTGGCGTTTTCCAATTTCAATGTGTGGCCTAAGCACGTTCAGTAATTCACAATGTATAATTTGATTAAATACTATCATATGGTATGTATCAAGTAGTAGTAGCATATTCTCCCGTTAATAAATTTTTGAATTAATGATGAAAAAATGTTAAACGGTAGATTAGCTCAATTCTTGTTCCTGTAACAAGCCAGAACACGAGACAGTTTTTCTCCACAAAACCAAATCATCAAAAGCACGTTGAAAATTAAAAACCAACATTTTTTATTTTAACAAAAGGATAATCAAAGGATCTGCCATAGACATTATAGATATAAGTGTGTGGAGATGCTTGTGTCAGCAGTTATTTTTTTTTTTCGTTGGTCATCCAGGCCCTCAAAAATCAAAACAAAATCTAAAGTATTCAAATTTTTGCTACAATATCAATCATCAGTTAAAACAGGTATATCCTGAATAGTGAAAAAATATTCAAAATTGCGAGGTTAAAATAAAGTACTCCCAATGAATTTAATTTTTGAATTTTATTTTCTAGCTCTAATACCTTTTTGTATAACAAATATAAATTACATATCAGCTCATAATATTATAGTAATATGTGTTGTTTTCTAAATCGCAATAATGAACATTTTATTCGATCAAAAAACAAAAATGAAACGTTACATGAGCTTGATATCAAAGTTTTCGTTCTCATCGAAATCAAAAGTGTTAATAATTGTATCAAGAATCTCTGTTTCTGTAGATGGCTCTGATTTTGCAGGTTTTGCTACCTCTTGAAGAAGACGACATCTGCGTGATGCATAAGGTTCTGTATCTAATGTGAGCACATTATCTATATTCGCGTTCCTTCTTTTCAATTTATTATACTGTAATTTGATTGAAATACTTGTTCTATTTTTCATGAGGCTTGAAATGTATGACCATTTATTGCCGACCTCAGCAACCCTTTGGAGTATAAATAGATTTTCCTCCGGTGTAAAATCTCCCTTATTCATTTTTGTGTCGAGATAATTAACCCATCTTTCTTTACATTGCCTCACTGACCTAGTTCCCATTTGTTGAGCTATATATTTCCAGTTAATATCCTTCCTTTTACCAAAAAACTTAACTAATTTCTTTAATCTTTCATCTTCCTCTGGTGTGAAAAGGCTTTTGTTCTTTATTTTGTCGCCCATTTTCCTTCCATTCTTAGTGCGATCACTGCCATAAGCACCATCATGATTCACCATTTCTTTCTAATTATAAATCTAATCAAATTCAATTCACTTTTAATTTTTTTCAAAAAAATTTGTCAAAAGTTTATATTTTTAAGTTTTATATAATATAAATTAACAAAAAAAATATTTTATTTGTAGCGAAAAGGCCTCAGAAATTCGAAACATTTTAGTTTAACCGATGGGTGTAGTATCTTTAATCTATTTAACAATAAAACGAATATACTGATGTCAAAAATATTTATGTTAGTAAAGATATTGCAACAAAAGCAAAGATTCTTCAGAATAATTTTCAAAATGAGTGCAGTTATAAAAGGAAGTGTAATATATATTACTTACTTCTATAAGTATCATTTGAACTATCATTTTTGAGTTCTTCTGTTTTTTTCGTTACTCAATTACATTTTTTTATATTTTTCTATTCTTAGGGGCTTGCACAGTTTGAAAATAGATACATAATAAGAATATATATCAATTCTAAAAACCAGATTTTGGTATCAATAAGAGAATGGATAAAAGAATTGATAAAAATTTTTATAAAGATGTAATATAATTCAATAAATAATGCATCAAATAATGGTATCAGTTATACGAATTAAATCCTTTCATATTTAATGTAAGTGAAAAATAATGTTTGAAACAGCTTGGAATGATTATTATGAAATATATATGTTTTATGTATTGCGCATCAATATAGTAATGAGGTTCCTGAAACAATATTGTTTGATTTTAATGTTAATTTGAAAAATTGATAATAAAACAGGAAATGATTAAAAATAAGTTATAATTCATTAGGTATATAAAAGAGAATAAAGCCGCATATTAAACAGCCCTTTCTAAAAGATATTTTTTGCAATGAATTAAAAAGTGACTTCAAAATGTGACAACATTCAAAAAAATTCAATGTACCTTCTGAAAAGTCTGAAATTTTACATCGTGCTTGGCCTCTGATAAATTTAAATTTGATAAGAAATAGCCTTTCAAATTTTTATGAAATGTAGGATCATCCAAGCTCTTTTTTCATAGTTTTTTACGATTTCGAATTTTGATAATTTTGAGACTGAAGTTTCGATAATTTAATAATGCAATATAATATATGATAGGCAAAATCACAGAAACCAATTATAAAATCAAGTTTTCAACGAAAAATCTTCACAGTTTTTGCTTATTGTTTATTTCTTTAACGCTTTAGCATATGTTATATGCTAATAAAGACACATACATTAAAGTTCATGAAACAAATTTATATTTCTATTGTTTTGTCATTAATTAGGAATATCATTAGTATATATCATGCTTTCTATCCACAAATCGATGCAAATACTATTATAACAAGCAGTATGATATATTACTAATTTGAATTTCCGTTTATTCAATTCATTTTTCATAATAAAATGCAATTTAATTTGAAGCATTCATATGATGTATTAATTCCACAGTCAATACTCAATCAACAAAAGATCAATATCATTACTATACTGAATGCATACTTATCAAGTTGAAAACGTTTATTTGTATAATTTCTCTTTTTTTGTAGATGAGTCATGAATGTGTGTCTATATTATCAATAAGCGATACAAATGCTTGGACAAATATCAATTTCTGCTAATCACACGAGAAGTATTACACAAACAAGCCAAACTATGGTGTTGACTCTGAAAATGGATATTTTTGATGTATTTGATGGTACAAATTGTATGCTCAAAATAAACTGATGAAGGAATTTTTTGCAAAATCAACAATTGAGTTGACAATTTGACGACTAATCCAAGGGTGGAAGTAAGGGTAAAGACCAATCAGAATATCACAAATAAATAAATTAAGTAATCTTACAAGTAATATATTGCGCATTTTATGTGCTTTAACATATGTTAGAGGGGTGTAATACACTACTAGTTCAGCAGGATGTGAAAAGCTGCACACTAGTATTGATATATAAATTCTCGTGAGAAATCAACGTGAACGAAAAAAGTTTATGATATAGAATTTGGATAATAAGATGATGAGAAATTGCTTAATCCTCTTGTAAGATTTATCAAAAATATTTGTTGAAAAAAATTATCTTTCTATTGACTACGTCTACTTATAATATAATTGCTTAAAAGTAGTTCCATCATTTT
Source organism: Trichomonas gallinae (assembly GCA_008369845.1). Taxonomy (NCBI): domain Eukaryota; phylum Parabasalia; order Trichomonadida; family Trichomonadidae; genus Trichomonas; species Trichomonas gallinae. Next base: position 7,118 of record MRSU01011332.1, read on the forward strand.
GGCATATTACCACATATATGTAACTCGACTCTAAAATAAATCAATAAATTTTTTAAGAGTCGAAATTATGCTGAGATAATTTCAATATAATATCTGCTAAACACATATATTGGGTATTTGCTATTCAATGTTGTCCAAAACAAAATCAAAATCGAATAAATTTCGAGCTGCGATTTGCTTTAAGATTGTAGGCGTGTTTTAAAAGGTGTGTGTTAAAGCATATCTTTGACTCGTATCAAAATAATGCTTTTTTATTATTCCGGTGATAAGATTCACGACTCGTTATTTTTTTTTTAACAAAATTTTAAAAAATGAGTGGATATAACGATCTAAGCGAATTCTCGGAATGTGTGACTGAGCAGCTGAAATTTGAGGAGGAGATGTTCACTTATATATCGCTCCCCTTGAAGCAGCTCGAGCAGAAAGCTGAAAAAGTGCTTAACACTCATTTTAATGAAAATTTGTTACGTCAAGTACAAAAAACACAAGAACTTTATAACAAAATGAACGATGATAAGCTGTATCCTGACAAATACACCCAAACAATTCAAATAATAAAAAATCTCGATACTAATGATTTCGACAAAATCAATACTGAGCTTGCTATAATAGTCAATGATGAGCCATATGATATCGTTTCTATTGCTGTTATCTTGGGAAACACAAAAGTCGTTGATCATTTTTTTAATCAAGACAAATTCAAGTTCGATTACAAGGCTACTACATATAGAATGGCAATGTGCTATCGATTTGATATGATTGAGCATAACATCGACAAAATTCGACAATATATTACACCAGATGTTTGTATTGATGTCTTTAATACACGTTTATTGGTACAAGTCTACAAGGAGAAAACGATGGATATGGTTAGCCCTCGTTTTGTTGACATGGCAGAAAATCAATTTAATTATGGCTGCTTAGAAATACTTTTATTGTGCGGAAACTCGGCGAGCATCATCAATGATTATGAAATACTTCGTGATTTAGTTTGCTTGGGCTACAAAACAACAGCTGATTTATTAATTCATCACGAATTTAACATTAACAGGCGAGATTCCGACGGAATGACAGCACTGATACGTGCAGCTTATGATAATGACTTAGAATTCGCTGAATATCTCATTGATCACAATGCTCAACTTGATATCAAAGATTCCGATGGAATGTCAGCCTTGGCTATGGCGACATACTACGGAAGCTTCAAAATAGCACAAAAATTATTGGAGCATGGCGCAGATAAAGAAACACAGAACAAAACTGGTGCAACTCCTCTATTAACAGCTTTGTACAATGATGATATCGATGCAATAAAGTTCTTAGCTCGATATAAGCCGAACATGAGAGATGTGATAAATGGCTTCTGTCCAATAGTTCATGCCGCTGAAGTTCCAAATTTCAACGCTGTTAAATATTTGTTAGCGAATGGTGCAAACATCAACAGCGTTGATGGAAACAAGATGACTCCGATGCTCGCCGCTGCATCTAATGCAGTTGATGATTTAATTAGTTATTTAGGTCACAATAAAGCAGATGTTAACGTGAAGGATAAGGATGGAAACACTCCACTTATCCTTGTGGCAAAGTTTAGGAAGCGTGCAAGCACTTTTGATATTCGAAAAGAATCAGACCAAAGAGTTCTTTGTGCAACATCCCTCATTCATTATGGTGCTAAGGTTGATGATCAAAATAATGAAAAAAGAACAGCTCTCCACTACGCTGTTGAAAATGGAGATTCTCAATTAGTTGAATTATTGCTTAAGAATAATGCAGATCCAAAATTAGAGGATTCACATGGTGATACACCAGTTTGCATCGCTGTTAAGAGCGATGATATTGAAATGACTAAATTATTAATAATTAATGGTGTAGTAATGGATAAGAATGCATTAGCAAATGTTAGATCCACAGAAATGAAGCGGGTGATACTTCAAGATGCTAACATCAAGAGTCAGTGTTGTTTATTAATTTGATTTCTATAATGTATATTAGAATGTGTAAAATTTATTGTTGGAAATTGATTTAATGCGTTTATATATATCTATGGTTTTATTATTTTGGGATGAAATTCTTGATAAATATTTTTGACTAATTTGCCATGTAAATATCTCAAAGGATTTAAAAATAAGTTCTATCTAAAATAGTTCCTTGTGTCTTCTAATGTAAAGCACTGCTAGTGTAGTGGTTATCATGAGAGCCTTCCAAGCTTTTGATCCGGGTTCGATTCCCGGGCAGTGCAAATCCTTTTTTCTTTTTTTTTAAATTTGATTCACATGAAAATACCATTTCCAATAAACAATAGATTGCTCTAGCATATATCTTACATTTTTTAAAACACGATGATTTTTCAAATGAAAGTAACTTTTCTTGATGTAAAATCAATTTCAATAATCAGATTTAAAATGATCCAACAATATTATATTGTTTTATTAATAGTTATGAAAGTAATTACATTTATATGAGTTAAATTGGTTTGCTCAATTGCAAAAATAATGAGTTACTATGGATTTTCGATTTGTTCAATGATAATACAATATTTTGAATTAATATTTGCAATGTACACAAATAATATATCATTTTAAATTATAAAGAACTGTAAAATATCAAGTTTTCGAATATGAAGTTAATCAATTTTATAAAAAATCTTAAAATAAAAATAATTTTTTTGACGATATTAAAGATTTCGTTGATTTTTTGAAAAATAAGATTAAAATCACTCAGCAGGTAATAAAGCAAATTTCGGAAATTTCAAAAATATTCCATCGATCAAAAAGTGACAACAATAAGATGAGCTTAAAAAAGGGAAGTGAAGTACAAAACGTCAACCAGCTGATCAACAACTTCGAAAACCGCCTCAACAACGTCAAGAAAGAGCTTCCAAACCTTAACAACAGGGCTAAGCGCGAAACAGTCAAAAAGCATTTCAAAGATCTTGGAAACCTTCAAGTACAGATTCCACCACTGATTGCCAATGCATCACCAGAGCAGCAGGATAAATACGACCGCCTTTGTGGTGAATTACAAGACATCAAAGACGATGCCGAACGTCAGATCGATATGTATGAGAAACAAGAGGCCCAGCAGCAACAATTGCAGAAACAAGGTGGTGCTCAAGGTGATGCAGCACTCCAGGCTTCTTTACTTCAAGAAACCAATGAAGTTGAAAATTTGAATCGTGAAACACAAAGCATTGTCGAAGATATGAAGGCTATCGATGATGCAGCTACACTTCTCAAGGAAAAGATCGATGAACAACACGAAATTGTTGTTCGTGTTGATAATACGATTGAAGATGCTCATGAGGAAATGGTTGAAGGTAACAACAGCCTTAACGTTGCCCAGGAACACCAGAAGCACAGCACGAAGTGCTTACTTTTTATTTTACTCGGCGTTGTTGCTGCTATTGTAGTTCTTGGTCTTATCATTGGCCTTTCACTCAAGAAGAAGAAGAATTAAGCATTTGTATTTCAAACCCAATTTCAATAATTTTTATTAAAAAATTTCTCTTAATAAGTCAATTTGTCAACTTAATTTGCAGAATCTTTCGGAATTCATCATGACACAAATCCACAAAATGAATGAAAATTTTGGTATCATGTATCAAATCTTCAAAATATGTTTTGAACTAATAAAAGCATATTATGATACATATATTATGTTTATATTCTCAATTCTTAACTGAAAAATGATAAAACGCATGTTTTGAATAGAATTAATATATTTTTATTACGAAAGATCGCATCATCATCTATATATTCATCAGAAAAACCATCTAATTGTTTTTCAGATTCATAATTTTCAGTTTCAGTATTTTTCATATCATTTGGGGAATGTAATGGAGTTATTTCATCTTTTTGCATTTCAGATTGTGTAGATTGTGGGAAAATTTGTTTCTTCTTTTTCTGCTGCCTTAAAATGAATTGTGATAGCTCACATTCAATGTGAAATGATCTTCCATTGAAAAACACTGAAATCATAGGTTTAAAGATGTTCACACTCTGATAGAAGAATAAATACATCCATCTATCATCGTGCTTTAGTTGTAATGCGCATGTCACTGATGAATCAAGATTATTGCAAATTTTTTTTCATGTCGTAGATCGAATTGTTCTGTATGCACGACTGCAAAATTGTCTTCGACTCAACATAGACCTGATACTCAGTCTTCTTCGGGAAATTTCGTCCCTTTTTCTTCTGATAAAATTCTATTGATTGGATTATTTGTCGAAAATCTTTTTTGTGTGTCAGTGCTGTTGAGATGAAAGTGTTGAGTTTTCTGAATACTTTTGGTTTTGTCTGAGGACATAGGTCTGTCTTGCTGCAGAATTTACTAACAGTTGGTCCTAAAAGTGCTAATTTGCATTCATTTATTCGCCTTTTGATAATTACTGTGAATTGCTGGTCCTCAGTAAATATCTCATCTATGCCTTGATTGGGCATGAATATGTATCTTCGTCCGCATGGGGAATTCTCATGTGAGACTTCTTCTTCCTGTTCTTGAAACATCAAGAAAAAATAAAGCGTTTTTCTTTTGTTTGCCGTTTTTCAATATATTTGCACTAAATATTTAATATATATTCAATATATAAATATCAAATATAGATTTGGTTGTACATCATGGCAGATAATATCGATTCTCAACAATTTGTGAATTGATGCAAAATTTTAGTATTTTTAGTTAACTCAGCTTGAATATAGTCATTATCTTCGTCATAGCAAAAAAGTGATATAAAATTTCCTATATGGAGATTGTAACAAAATTACAATGGAAAAGTGACAGAATTGGTCGATATGACATATGTCAAAGGATTTGAAATATCTGAGAAAGATGTTCTAGAGTCAGTATTTAACATTTATTGAGTACACAGTGCAGGATGACAGCAAATAAAGATATCAGTTTTCACGAAAAACTGTGTTTGTTCACATTCCCAGCTGTCTGGAGCCTCTAATTGATGTCTCCCAGCAGTTGAGAATGTGAGCAAACAAATTGGACAAAACTCACTAAGATTTATAAATTGTTCGTCATTTTCTTTGTTTACCAATATTCTGACCTCAATCCACAATACATTGAGGGCAGGATATTGGTAAACAAATGCATTTATGGTCGAAATCCCGACAAAAGAAAGATTCGCCAGGACTTTGAGCGAATTTCAACGAGGAAATCTTGGCGGTGAAGCCACAGTGAGAACACAATAGCTCCACCACCCAGATTTCCTCGTTGAGCTTTCTTAGAGCATCTATGTCAGATCTTCTTATGTAAAGTCACTTCGCCTCATTTCCTTAGTTTCGTGTCATGACACACCGAAATGAGACTTTTTAGTTTATGAAGATTATCTCGAAAATAAAAAAATCATTGCAACTTTACATGTCAGAAAATGTTAGATTTTACTTTACACGCTACATCCAAAAGTGACAATTGCACTTTTGTTACACACTCTTCCAATAATGTTATTAAATTTTGAGCTCTTATCCATTGATAAAACGCAAAATTTCCTCAAGAGACTAGCTGCTACTATTTGGATCACATTGAGTAAAAGCCAGTAAATCAAGATAATAAGCCGAACAAAAAGATGTCAGATTTGCAAAAAATGTCGAATAATCATTTTACATGCCAGATTAACAACTTTATTTCAAATAATAATTTTACGCGACAGATTTAGAAAAATCAGGTGATTTTAATACTATAATTCAATTAAACAGTATTTATTCCTTTTCATACAAATAAACTTGTGAAATCACAAATTTTGCTCTGTAGAAATCTCTTAATATTGATTCTTCGTTGTACCATTCGCATATAATGTTATGATGTGCAACTAAAATGCACAGCCATTTGTAGATTTGCCTTGTTTTGATGCCTTCTTCGAGGAATTGGGATAATTTTGTTGTCCACATAGTTTCAAGGACTTTGTTGGCTTTTAAAGGGTTAACTGCTCCCAAAACTGAAACATTCTGTAACTTTTTGAATGCAGCAAGGAAAGAAGAGGTTAATTCATTTTCTTGTAATTTTCCGGCGACTTCTGCAATGCAATCGAACGGATCCATTGGGGAATATTGCTGTAGGAAGTTCTTCTTCTGCATAATTCCAGTAGTGAAGATGTATTCTGCATTTTTAGCAGGATTGGACTTGAAATCATCCATATCTAAATACGAGAAAATCGGTGTATCAACGAATCTCGTCTTATCACATGAAGGAATCTCTGACATTATGTTGTGATCAGCGTCAATAATAAACTGCTGCGAATTAATTATAGCATCAACCATTGTCAAAGCTTCTTCAAGTGCTGTTTCGTTTCTAATCATTGCTGTCCTCTTGTAGTATTTCTCACTCCAGTTATCCATCCTTAATATCGAATTGAAAACGCTGGATAAAACTTTTTCGTTAATTAGAATTGCACTCATCGTTATTGCCTGCTTACTTACATCAGAAATGTTTTGTATTTTGACAACAATTAGGTTAAGTTCAGGAGTTTTGAAAGCGAGCTCTTTAATCGGTTCAATTAATGACGTCTCGTTTAAACCGTTTAAAAATATCGAAGCAATCAAGAAAACAAACTTATAAGCAGCTTGGCTGTCAGATTGTATCTGTTTTCCAGTTGCAAAGAATTCTTGAGAACAATTTGATAATTCTGTAATAAGAGGACATTGAGGTGCAGTGGCAGAGAAATTGAGTTCGTAATCCATGCCAAATTTCGAAAAATCGAAGATTTTGGACAAATCAATTGTTTGATCTCCTGTAATTTTACCAATTGCGTCTTTGACAAGTAAATCTGGCGAAGATGCCTTTATTGGTAAACAGAACTCGAAATTATGCTCCAATTTATCAAAATTAACACATAATTTTGTAATTTCGTCATTAATGTAATTTTGATCATATTTATATGTGTTTTGGGCAGCTTTCTTCTCAACATTAGTAGGTTTCTGTGTATCTGGTCTTTTCTTTTGAAATGCAGCATATTGATTCATATAATTGTTCAATTGCTGCTCCATTGAAGGGCTGCTATAACCAGCTTGAATTACTTCTTGCGGAAGCTGATAATGATCTTCTTGCTCAGGTTCAACGTTTGCATTATTAATAATTTGTTTTTGTTGTTCTTTCTTAGCGGCAGGAATGTTTTTCTTTATTGATATATTTGTTTGGTTGATTACTAACTCTGGTTTCTTTTTCTGAGGCAGATTTTCAGTTTTTGTTACGTTAATTTGCATTGAGAGTTTAGGAGTTGCTGGTTTATTCTGTATATTATCATTTGTAGTCTCTTGCGGCTTGTTTTCTTTGTGTTGTGGAGTTTCAATTTTTTCAACAATAATTTCTGGTCTTTTCTTTTCAATAGCAGGCTGTTCTTGTTTTTGAACAGGTTTCTCTTCTGCTGGTTTGGCTTCTGTTGGTTTTTCTTGTGTTTGATTTTTCTTTTTAATATCAACGTTTGTTTCAACTACAATATTTAACGGAGGCTTAGCTAACGTCTGCTGCATAGGAGCCTCAGCAGGTTTCTCACTAACAACAGTAGCAACTGCTTTTGGAATTTTTGGTTGTAAATCAGAATCAGGGGTAACTGCTGCAATGTATATAGCTAAAACCCATTTCATCATAATACTTGGTGTATTACACAGATATGAATTGGGCTCAAATCTATTATTCATATCTGTTATTGAAAAAATGCACGAGGCAGGCATTGTATTAGTTGCCTTGGAAACATCTGGGTAAACAAGAGTTGTTTGCGTTAATTTTTCTGTAAACGGCTTATTTTCTGCAATAAAAATTCTTGGAGCCTGAAAATGATGTCTACGAGCGACAATTTGTATTGTAGCAACAACCTCATTGGTTGTCTTTGGATCCATGATTTGCTTCATGTTTTCAACAAGCACGAATTTTAACATATCAAGATTTTGAAAGAAAAGTCCTGTTTTTGCAAACATTATGTCGAAGAAGTGTCTAAATTCTTTCATATCTTCGTGAGAATTAAATGAAATTGAAATTGGTTGAAATACCTTTCCTAATGAGTCGATTTTAATTTGGGATCCGCGCGAATTTGTTGTAGTTCCATTTGTTGCGGTAGGGATAAACACAATATGCGCGATTGCGCCTTTTTCATAAAAATATAAAAAAGGACCTATTGCATGTATTGATATTTTTGTTGTCTTCCCATTCTTTATTACCTTTTGTACATTTTCCCACTTCTTAGTAATATTTAAAACTTCAAATGGACTGGGAATCGCGAAATTTTGCATTATATATAGAAAATGACAATCATTGCCATGTAAATCAATTATTTTTGTCAATGTCAGATTTTATTCTTGCATTCATATCTAATGTTTAGCATATGATTTGCTGAATTATTTATAATGCTATTGAATTGTATAACAGAAATATTATATGATACTTTGGGCTAGAAGCTATTATTGCTTTGATATTCGAGATCATATCAAATTGATTTCTATATCATGTTCTTCTAGCTAAATATCTTTATATTTATGGAATTTTCTAATATATTTTGTGATTATTTCTATCTACAAAGCGACTTATAAAATTCCAAAAAAATAATATATCAAAATAGCGTAAATATATGAAATGAATAAACTATACTCATCTTTTTAAATATAATACAAAGCAACAAATAATATAGAAAAAGATTTGATAAAAATCTCAAAAATAATATTTGAACCATCCTAAAATAACTATATCAATATATTACTATAAACAACATAAGCCAAAATGTTGCTGAACAAAAAGATAAGTTGAAATTATTAAGATTGATATATCAGAAACATGCTATTGAACCCAGTTTCTGAGGTGAACCATACTTGTAGGAAGCATATTTTGTTTGCAAAAGCGTATCATGCAATTTCTGACCCTGTCATGCAAAGGACAATCGCTTCCATGCTAATTATTGAATGGTCAAAATTCACTGGCCATTGGATCCGTCATTGTATCTCGATAACGAACAATTAATTAGGTATCGACTAAGTCAAGTTTTTAAATTTGAACAAATTCCATGAAACAAGTCAAAATAATTGAAAATTAAGATTATTTATATTATGCATATATCAATAACATAATTAGTTTTTTATATTCAATTTTTATTTGTAAAATATATAGGATATATGATGTTAATACCAAAAAACTTGGTTTCTAAAATTTCAAAACAATTTTATCTTTTATGAAAAATTTTTTTAGTTCACATCACTTTAAATGGCCTGTGACATTGCTATTATTTTCCAAATCTTGGCAATCATTGGTGGCATATTTGCCATCATTGTTGGCGTTTTCTGGTTCATGAACGCTGATTTCTTCAGAGGTGTCAACGGATTCTTTAATATTGTTTTCGGATGTTTACTCATTCTCACAGAACTCTGGCGCCCAGCTTTCTTCAGATATTTCGGCTTCCTTGTTCTTTTCTGGGGCAAGTCCTTCATGTTTGGTATCCTCTTCCTCCGTACATTTATCACACCATTCAAGGGTAATGAGGTCCAGTTTTTCGGTTGGATTATCGACATCATTCTTGTTATCACATTCCTCATCTTCGCTATCATCTTCGGCGGTGGGACAATCCCACTCCTCCAGAGATCTACAAATGGTCCAGAAATGGGAACATCCTCCAACGATCTCTTCAGGTCTAATGTTGCTGATAAGGAATAAAAATGCTCATTCTACGACATATTCGCGCTCAAACTTTATTTAAACAATTGACTCTTTAAATGAATCTTTAAATCTAACACCAATTTTTTAAAATATAACCTATTGCATTTGACATAGTCATGGTCCATGAAACCAAAATTATGTCAATCGATAACTCTTTTAAGGTAAACGGATTCAGCTACTGAATCAATACTCACATGCTGCCAAACTTCTGCAAAATGAGCCTACTATGCTTTGAAAATCAAAAATAATATAGAGCCTTATATATAAATGGCTTTAAATGCAATATTGCAATGCTAACATTGATTTACTTTATGCAAACATAACATTTATTAGTGTCACATTGACCAATATACATGTTTTTTAAAACCAAAATAATATATTAATCAGTATATTATTAATTTGGTAAATAGAATTTAACAGCAGACCGTAATTAGTTTAATTCCATAGAAAGACGATTACAATAAAATTAACTCCTAGATATTGTTCGTGGTGGACACCACCATCTATTTTCTTCTTCATATCCAAAAGAATAGCCATCATCGCACACGACAGCATTAATGTTATGAAGAACAAAACTTGGATCAATTTTTGGAGGAACTTTCTTACGAATTGGAATGTGAGTTGTCTTTGCACCACGCTGAATGAACGGATGCGCAGCAACTTCCTTTAGTGTATACCTCTTAACGGGGTCAACAGTGAGCATATGAAGAATTAAATCCTTGAGCTCAGGGGAGACATCCGGAGGTATTTCTAATTGCGTGGATCTGATCATACTTGCAATTTCATATACATTTGCGCCAGTATACGGTAAGCGTAAAAATTTAGTTTGGTAAAGAGAGACTCCGAGACTCCAGACATCTTCTTTGCAGGGATCTAGTGGCTCTTCGTCGAAATTCTCCTCTTCTATATCATCTTCATTACCAAACACTTCTGGAGCTTGATAAGCTGGAGTTCCAACAACAGTGTCAGCTGATTGGAATCTGTGGCCAATACCAAAGTCTGATATTTTAACTGTGCCATCTGAAAAGATTAAAACATTTGATGGTTTGATATCTTGATGTACAATTCCTTGATCGTGCAGAAATTGCAAACCCTGGACAATTTGGTAGAATATGCATGCCAAAACATTCTCATCAAGGATAAAACCACGCTCGATCAAATTTTCTACACTTCCGCAGTCGGCCCATTCAAAAACGATGCATGCAATGCCTTCTTCTTTCGCATGTAGAGCTTCCTTCATGTGAATAATGTTCTTATGCTTTACCAATTTCATATTCCGAATTTCTCTTTCCAATGTTTGCAAACCGTTTCCTGTCTTTGATAATTCTGATGTTTTGACCATTTTGAGTGCATAGTATTGGCTAGTTGAAGTATCTTGCGCTAAATATACTTTAGAAAATGCGCCAGAACCAAGCTTACACAAGCAAAGATATTGGTTTATCTTTTTGATCCTAACTTCGTGCGTGTCTTCGATTGTCACAAGGCGCGGACTGTTAAGGCTCGCTGGAAGTGAGAGCCTCCGCACGTGGCGCATTTGAATAGCTATTCAAAACATGATCGACGGCCGTCACTTTTGTGTTTGAATGATCAAAGATTTTATCTAAAAATTTTCTTACAGGCGTGACAGCAAAATATTTTACTATTTACGATCTTATTACTGCAAATTATGCATGTGAAATCGATTTATTTTTGAATGGAAATCGATTAATTTTGAATTGAAAATAATCGTATAATTTTTAAACTAGTTATGGGCGTGAGAGCAAAAAATATAAATGGGAATATCTGTTGACAATACTATTTATGTAATTATTATATCTGAAATTTTTGAAATGAAAATAATCGTATGATTTTTTATCATTTTTTCATCGTCTTCTCTAATCATAAATTTATAATGTTGATTATAATTTCTGATTTTTGATCCCCGTAAGAAAAACAAATAATTTCACTTTTGTTTTATTTAAAATTATCAGTATGTTATCTACTTATATTCGAAATAATACGCTTAAATTTTCACAGTTGCCTGCCAAACAAAATTCCATGAAAAGATTTGCTCTCATTTGATTAAAATGAGCCAGCAGACAAGCAGTGCAGGCGATCAATGAATGATTTTATGAAGGTTATCTGTAAATTTAGTAAAATTTAAGCCAACACAGGTTTATTTAATGAAATAATCAAAGATTTAGATAGAATACAGTCAAATATGATCATTTAAGCACTATAATCCAATAATATTATTATTTTCAGATCAGATTTCCCTTCTTTTATGTACTATTCCTTATCAATAGATTCTATATGATATCTATTGTAATATTTGTAAAGCATTTTTAAATATTTAGATATTTATTTAACATTTCATTCAACATGTTGGCAAATAATTATTCTCTAGTCATCAATTTATAAATTATTAATAGTTTCTTCAGACATACTTGAATTTGAAGTTTTGTTTATCAATACTAGTACCAACAAATCAAGAATTTCCATTCTCTCCCCAAGAAGACATTGACAATTAACATTATAATGAAATAAAAATTATTGACAAGAAATCATATACTACAGCATTGTACAATTAAAAAAAAAAAACATGCTTGTAGTTATAGAATGCATTCTCCATTTAGCTGATGAGGAGAATTTACATGTCATATACTTGGTTTACTTGTCATATGCATGATTACATGTCATAATTTTTTTGTTCAAATGTATTTATTATTCATGTATTAAGGAAACATTTTTCATATAAATTTTGCGTTGTTTACAAAAGTCGTTTTTTTCAATTTTAATCCTCCTTTTGAATTTATAAAATATTACATAGTATTGATTGTTTGCCGCTCCATTTTTCCAATTTTTCTATTCAAAAATTTTTAAGAGTTATTTTATGTTTATTTATTAATGTTCAATTAATAGATAATTCATCAAATACATAGAAAAAATTTTGAAAGAATTTTTGTGAAAACCAAACAAAATTGATGATTTTTTCGGTTTCAAATTTTACACAGCATTAATATCCATTGGTCATCACATATTAGTCAAAATTTTTCAATAATAATGTTTTTGTTCTTATTATTGCGTATTATCAGACCCTACCAAAAATCTAAGAAAGGATTCACGGGAACTGACACTATAGAGGAAATAACAAAGTCAACCGTATGATATATTAACGAATCTGGCTAGACAAGTAGATCAATCAATTTAGAAGAATATGGGTGGCCAGAGCATTTGAAAACAGCACCAGATTAGTTATTAGAAGCAGAAATGAGAAAGATTCTTAAAATTTTATACAAAAGCATATGAGAAATTTCCATTAACTGATCTATGAGCACATCCTACAGGTGTCAAACAGTTTGGAGGTGAAGAAAAAATGGTTGCTGAAGCACAAGATACCAAAGATATCACTGGACTGGTATTTCTGTTACAATAGAAAGGCTTCAAAAATTACATGATGATAATATCAATGCTTTGCTTATATTTATCGTCATTGCTATGATAAACCAACATGGAATTTTAGAACAAAAATGTTATAAGTCTACATTTGGCGATTCGGTGAAAATCTTATTATTCAATTAGAATTTGATACATTCAATGAAGTTATTGACTTTAATATCACAGGTAGCATAAGATCTCCTTACTTCAAATACGGTGTAAACACAGATCAAAATTGGGAGAAAGAATTATCGAAATTACCTTCACCTATAATGGTACTTGACACTGGTGCGGCAGTCATAATAATGCCAAGCAAGGATGCACGCCATGCTGTGACACTCAATAATGCTATGGCATTGTGGAGAGGTGCCAGCAGAGTTTTGTATTCCGTCAATGAAGTTGAATATCGTCCATGAAAATCTGATGGTCGTGTTAACTTACCACTGCAGTTCCACCTTGACTTGCTTGTTGATTTGCATGCTGGCGCTCTTACATATGTTAGGAAGAACTATGTTCAAGCATCTTTTTCATGGTATGTTGGATTCACAGACTTCGAAAAAGATAGATGGGGAAGCTGGGGTCAGTTCCTTGAATACGGACATCATTTCCAGGAAAACTGGGGCATAGGAGATTACATTGAGGTAACAAACAATGCGCTGAATCTCATATCATATTCAAAATGTTGGAGATGACTTCAACGAGATCAATTGTCCCTCAAGGAAATTTCTATACAATTGGAGGATCGTGGAATTTGAGAACTCATCCATATAATACAATTAGCAATAAAAATCTTTTGACATTCTACGCAAATTTATCTTATCTATTTCGGTAGTGATCAGTGGAAAGCATATTACACAGAGACACTTCTTTACACGGGGAATTTTTGTTGACTTTGTGTAACAGAAATGTTGGAGCATACTATAAGACATTTAGTCAACAAGGCGAGCATCCACATTTCTTAAATTACGAAAGTGATATTGGTGCTAATGTTCTTACGTTAATTAACGATATGCATTCAAGAGAATTGCATCCGGTTGCGTTGTTATATCAAACTGGTTATGCATCTAATGATGAAGAAATCGATACAGCAAGTCCATTCAGATTCCACAAATTTATTTTTATCCACATCCATGACTGCGAGTTTTATATCTCAGAAAATCTTCTAGCACAAGTTTCGGAATACAAATATATAACACTCACAGGTTATGAAGTAACATTTAACAAAAATCAAAAATGTCCTTATAAGCAATTAGAAGCTTGAAAACGCTACTATTTCAGACTTATTATGGTCAAAACTGGAGGAATTAGAAGAGCTGAAGTCAGATATATTAATCCTGACAACGAAGACGTTAAACTAACTACTTCCAAAACACAGTTCGTTGGTCAAATAGCCGAGGATGTCGATAAATATGAATTTGTTCTGCAAATAGATAACGATCCAATACTTGGCCACTATGCAGACTAAAGAGAACTTAAACACGATATAAGATCACAATAGGTAATCATCAAGCATCTGCTGATGCTGTTACATACAATGTTGATCGCAACAGACAAGTCAAATTCAATAAACTCAGGATTCCAGGTTCCTTTAACCAAGGAGATCTCCGAATTGCTTGTGATGGAACTAAAATATACAACTAGAACTTCGATCCATATCCTTTCCCAATATTAGAATTTGATAAACCTCATACTTGCAAGTCTCTCGCACTTACATCTGCTGTGAACCAAATCACTTCAATTGAACTAACATTAAAAGTTGCAGGAACAACAGATTCTAAAATAAGGAAACAACTATCATCGATGATCAGTTTGAAGATTTCTTTGTCAAAGCAATCAATATAAATGAATAATAATTAAATGTTCAAAAAATGAATTAAATTGCTAATTCAATAAATTTAATATTAAATTTAAAAAGATACAAACAAACATTTATTTAAGAAACAGCTAAGTAATAAGCTGCTGGATAAACAGGTTGGAAAGATGCTGGTTGAATAAGCTGTACTGGGTGTCCAATAGCAAATCTTGGGTACACGACATCATCATCAATGTCTCTGAATGTCTTAGGATAAACAGGGAATCTTTGTCTTTTCGAAATCATGCATGCAACAATTGCTGCTGTCATAACTACCAAACTAACAATGATAACACCAAATAATAGAACAACTAACAAAATGATCTTCTTCCTTGTAGATATATTAGTAACAAAATCAGAAACGCTCAAAGCATCACCTCCATCGGAATTTTCATCAATTGTTGTGCTGAAAGTTATCGGCTGGAGTTGCTTGCAGTCAGATATGCATGCATCAATGATTTTAATGCTGCCTGCATGAGGAGGAGTCAAGACTTTGATATGCAATAAAACAGATCCTGAAGGTATTTTCTCTGTAGTGTCTATTAATGCCATATCAGAGTTATAAACATCGATTTTGATGTGCTTTGTAAATGGATTGGTTATAGAAATCTGATGATCGCTGAATCTTTCATAATATATGCAAGTACTCCATCCGCGCTTGAAGGATTCATTGCATGGTGTTCCCTCTATGCTCATCGAGAAATAAGAAACAATCTGGGATGTCACATAAAAATCATTGCATTTGAATGGAAGAGGCTCGGCTTTCGTGTTATTTTGCAGTACAAAGGCATGATATAAAGTCTGCTTCGTGTTGACAATGATATCAATATATCCAGCAAACTCACTGAAATAAAAACTAATATCGTTGTGTGGCAATGCCATGTAAAGAATGCCTTCTGCTGTATAAACTTCTGCAGAGATTTCTGACGGAAGGTTAGGTGTCGAATTCCAGAGTTTAAATTTTGCTCCAGGATTGAGAAAATATGCCTTAATGGAATATTTAAACGAGAAAGTAGCGAAAGGAGCATCTAAAACTATCTCACTCGGCTCATTTTGTGTCCTGAAAGAATCCAGTGTCTGCCAGTCTATGTTTCTTACAATGACAGAATTTCCTTTGAGGGTCATTCTTTTATCATTCATAATGAAATAGGCTATATATGAATATGGAGACAGTTTCTGCGGAATAATCATGAAGATTGAGTCTTGAAAAACTATGCTATCTTGCTTAGAATAAACTTGAATCTTTTTTGGTCGAATTAATTGGAATTTTTCTCCACCATATATTTCATAATCGATTCTAATACGTTGTAATTCGTCCGATAAGTAAATTAAACATGTCTTTGATGATGCTTTTGATACAGAAATTGATGACCAAATCGAATTTGTTATTGCAACAGCTCTTTTGTCTTGATAATTGATGTGGATTTCATCACATGCTACATCATCACTAACTACAATATAATTTATCATCAATTCCTTTGTTTTAGCGAAAGGAAAATAAATCAACAATTTTTCACCGAAATTCAGTGCAAATATAGGATCTAAAGGATTTAATAGTCTATGCTCATCCGAATCATTGTATAAAATTGCTGTGATTCCCTGTTTTAATGGAATTGAAAAAATGCATTTTGATTGTTTTTTCAAACTTACTGTGCATGGGAAGCTAGTAAGAGATCCTGATGTCGTAAGATAGCTGTGTGTTATAGAATCTGCAATCATTTGAGATGTTTTGAATGGAAATTCTGCAAAGAAAGGATATGCAGGCGCATTAGTTTCTTCACGAACAACAAAGTGTCTTTCTCCGTCATTGCCTTGAATACATCGATGAAATGGATGCCAAACAAAAGTTGTACTCGAATATGAAATCAAAATTTCGTTTGGATGCGTGGTAATTATAACAGATTCGTATGTTGAAGAAATGATGCGGAACTGAATAATAAAAGTAAGGTTTGAATTAAAATGGAAAGTTATTGTTGCGTTTACATTGAGATTTGTTATATAGCCATGTTGGTTCGGAGGTGATAGTTTTAAAATTGCGTTGTCTTGATTGATTGTGCAGCTCCAATTTGATTCTGGATAAACAAAAAACATATAATTCATGTTTTTTATGTCAAATACTACTTTATCATCTTTGGTTACATTTCTGGAGAATATCTGCGAGTTTTCTACAAGAATTGAAAAACCAAGATGAAACAAAAATGCAAACATCAACAAAAATGACTCTTAAAATCAGTGAAAAATTGCATCCTAATAGATATACTCATTATTCCATTCGTTTTTAAGTTAAATTATAGAAAATTGACATTAAATTTACATGTCAAAAACTATAAACAACCTTAAATTAAGCGTCAAAAATTGGTATACATGTCAAAAATATGATTTGAATATATTACGTGTCAAAACTTGTTACATGTCAAATCTATCAATTACATGTCAAAAATTCAATAATCCATCGACTTTTTCATAATGTCGCCCTAACCTCTGAATATTTTTCCTTTTTCTTCCAAGTATATTGACTATCATAGACATATCAATTTACTTTATAATTTTCCATATGGATGAATGGAACAATCGAATCAAATTTCTCTCAAAATTGACTAATTGGATACAAAACAATTTCAAAAATTGAATGAGTCTTGAAAAAACTGTAGCAAAATTAGCAAGCAATTTTAATATAACATAAAGCATGACTAATGTGAAAAATAATATTATTTATGTTAAACAAACAATAATATGTGAGAAATTTATCACCAGAATGCAGGGAGTGGTGTGGATGATGGTGATGACAAATTTGGAGCTTCTGTGAGTGGAAAATCATGTGATTCTTTCTTTGTGCAATCAATAAACGCATTAATTTTGAGAGAGCGATCCTTCATCTCTTTCTTCATTAAGCGAATATCATTTAGGCGGCTTGCTTCCATGCGAAGTTCGTTATTTGCTGTAACTTTTGCACAATATACTGTGCAAGAACCTTGATGATTTTCGCGTGCAATTTTGACTAAGTTTTGCATCTCTGCCTTGGATCCAATGTTTTCACTTTCATTAAGAACAAAAATGAAATCTTCATTCTTCACACCCTGATTCACAAAGTTGTTTCTTTTGTCTAATATTTGTCCGCAGTAAAAATACTTGTTTGGCAGTTTATACAATTTGTCCAATATTGAAACGGTTGAATGCTTTGTTACAACAATTGATCTTGTTTGAATTGTCTTGCTGCATAAGTACAGCTGCAGCTTTGAACTGGTCTCTATCTGTGACATCTTGTATGCAGACACAATCATCTGATTTACTTGATGAAAAATGAAAAATTTTCCATGATGATGTTTGTCAAAAAATGCGGAACGAAAAGTGATAAGTTTACATGACAAATTTGACACGTAAAGTGTCCAAAAAGTGATACTTTAGACAGGGGGTACATCCATTTCTGTCACTTTTCAAATGCTTTTGATGCTGGATTGTGAACTAAAAAACTAAATGTTTGAGATAAAGAGTTTGAAGAAATTTAAGAAGATAGTACAAGCATCAGATATTGCGTCTTCTGTTGATCTCGCTCGAGATCTAAACTTCGATGAATTTAGATTTCGAGCGAGATCAACAGAAATTGATGTAACTTGTCTGCAACAAAGCATCATATTGTAATATAAACCTTTGCTGCAGACAAGTGACATTTGCTCTTACCAGTTTCTAAAACAGGGGTGGGGGCTCTACATCCATTTCTGACACTTTTTAAAATTGACCCCCCACCCCTGTTTTAGTTCTGTCACTTTTTTGTACTTTACTTGTCAAATTTGACGTGTAAACATGTCACTTTTCATTATGCATTTCGGTACAGGACATGTCCTGTAGGAGTGGTCATGATATGGGTCTGTGTAATTAAATTTTCAGAATTATAAGAATTTCTAACTAAAATGATGTAAATAAGTGTTTTATAACATATAATGGCTTCCTCAACTAACAAAAACAAAATTCTTGCAAATCTCTCAAATTTCAAAAAAAATATTGACACGTAAAGTTTTGAAAAAAAAATTAAAAAAAAATGCGCATTGTTGGATAAATTTGGCAAGATCGATAATGTTTTGAAAGGATAATAAGCATGGAGCCGGGAGAGCAGGATTCATATGAGAAATTATTAGTTATATACAGCATCTATAATTGTAGGAGATGATTGCAAATACATTAATTAAGGATAGGGTGAAATAGTTTAATAAAAATCTAACAAATCATTCTGCGCAAAGGTAACTTATTTGGACGGCATGGAAATCGATACTCATTTGTCCCTTTTGCGCGAATTGTTGATGTTCTTTGAGGTCTGTACAAATAATGACGACCTTTAAAATCAATTTCGTCATCACGATTTTGATCAGTCTGATAGTCAACTCTGTAGCGTGGAGACTTGCCTCTGTCCCTGATCTCGTCCATCTCTTTATTTCTTGGCGCCAAAGAGAAAGGAGCCAGATTTTCTTTGCCGATTGTTATTTTTTGCGTATTCCACTCGTAAACTTGGTCATTCTTGAACCCATATCTCTTGAACGCTGCCTTTAGGAGGTTGCGGAGGTACGTGTAGTCAGGATTTTCGGCAAAGCCGAGATTTCTTACGTAAATCATATAATCTTGAAATTCGGCTGGAAGTTCAGAGCAAAGCGTATAAATCGGCGTCTCTTCTTTCATCCTCGCGATCTTTTGGTATTTGTCTTCGCGTGTTGTTCCGTTTAATCCCATCCACGGAAGCTTTCCTTTAATTAGATAAATCCAGACATAGCAAAGAGATTCTAGGTCATCTCTACGGGATTGTTCGCGGCCTCTGAGGGCTCCAATTGATGCATAGCGAGCTGTACCTGTTAAGCTCTTTCCTTCCAAGTAATTAATATGTTCATTAGTGATATCGTCTCTATAACGCTTGCAAAGGCCGAAATCGATCGAAAATACTCTTGTAGAGTTTGAACCGGTACCAATCATGAAATTATCAGGTTTAATATCGCGATGTAAATAATTTTTATTATGAATATACTGAATTGCTGAAAGCATTTGGTCAGCAAGCATCAATACTGTCTTGAGAGATAGCTTTTGTCCATATTTTTGGAATAAATCTTCAAGAGAACAACCTAATAAATCGATTACCATGATTCTGTGATTTTTTTCGATTCCTGTCCAATGAATCATTGGTATATGAGATCCTCCTGCGAACTTATTATATAGTTTTGCTTCGTAAGAAAGCTGTGGAGCTGGTGAATTAATTGGTTCAAACTTTGCAGCATATAATTCATGAGTCAAAGTATGCTCAACAAGGTATATCTTGCCGAATGAGCCTGCTCCCAGCTTCCTTTTGATATAATAATAAGTCCCTACTGTTCTATCCAAAGCAAAATAATTGCTAAACGTCTTTGTTATCAAAAAATTGTGAATTGGCAGGTTTGCAAAAAGAAAATGCGACTTAATCCGTAATAACAAGCCGTTCATGAAACTGAGCATTCTTCATGCATAAATAATCAACCAGATGATTAGTTTTATAACCTTATTTTAACGTACAAATTCCAAAATTATTTTCGGTTATAAATATATAATTTTTTTAGTAATAATAAAATTAATGTTTCCATAAATTCATAATTATCTTTTTTGCCTCAACTTTATTCTGAAAGATTTTATTTAACTTAGAACTCACGGTTGATATACTTCTCCTTTCTATTTTACAGTGCATCATTAAGTATCGTTTTTGGTTCACAGGTGTGATATTCCAATCAGCTTTGCTAAATTTACTTACATGCATTGCATATCATATAGGGCATTTAGATATTGCATTGTGTATTTCCAAAATTTGTTCTTCCTATCGGTATGTCTAACTGTTTAGAATTTAGTCAAGGGCGAAAAAAACGTTATCAGTGTAAACAATTTGGTTTTTTATTTATCGATTTGATTTCAATCACAACTATTACATGCATTTACTATAGCATAGATAATAGTCTTGAGTTAATTATTGTCGTGATTTAATTAAGAAAGGATGTCTGCCAAATTGAGAACTTTTCAAATAATTCATACTCCGAAGAAAAAATCCAACAAAAAAAATCAAATAACCTTAATATGAAAAATTAAACAATATATGAAATGGTTATAATAATAGGAGGACATGTCCTTTATCATTTAATATGTGCTATCACAATTTAAACCAAGAGTTTATCTGATATAAGAAAATTTTTTATCTGATATTCTTAATTAATGTGTTTTAGAATGGATTTGAATAGTACTAAAGTCAGTCTATAGCTATTGGTCTGATAATTAGGGAATTCATGTTATAATGTATTAAAAAAATTTAATTTAAATAGAATTGTATGATTTCTGGCTTATATTCGAAAGTTTTACTGTATTTGAGTTATATAAAGCATTGAGTCAAAATCATTTTTGAAGAATGAATTCATCCAAACTGACAGTATGCGAGAAAATATTGTCAGGAATGCTAAATCTGCCGATTTCGAATATATTTTGGGAACGCAAAATATATTATCAAGGAAAATTGCTTGAAATGCCAATTTCATTTCAGGAAATATCATTGAGAGTGCAAAGAAACAACTACAAGTCAATAGATGAGTTCAAAAACGATATCCAATTGATAATAAACGACATGAAGTACGTAAAAAGAAAGAATCCGATGCTGGTAATTTGCAGTTCAATTATGCAAGAAGAATTTGATCGACTATTGCATCTATATTCAGACAAGTCTTCGAAAATCAAAATTGAAGAAACAAAACTCGATTTATATTTTCAAAATATTAATTTAAAACTCGATGAACTAAAAAAATCAACATTAATCGATACAAAATCTGGTACTGAATACGCATCATATATACTCAGTAAAGATCCAAAATCATATTCTCCACAAGATTTAGCAGATCTTCTAAAAATCATAAAAGACTCCGAAATAATTACAAAAATAGCTGCTTTTGTCTTTAACATTCAACCAGAAGCAATTTCAATTAATCAGGGATTATCATTTCATATTTCATTGATTAACAGCGTCTACATACCAGGTATAGTTCAATACGCATTTGATCTGCTTAAAGGGATTGATAATAGCGATAATATTCAAAATCCAAAAGAGTAATTTTCAGTTTTCTATATGTGAAAATTATGTTGTGTTATTTATAAATGTTTTGTATATTAATGGTTACAGCCTACTCCTACTTAACGCTTGTATATTTTTTTGATATATTTAATAGATGCTAACAGATGACATTAAATTGTCATATAGAGGCATACATCTAGTTATCTCGACTGACCAAATAAATATATTATTTTTAAAATTTTATTAACCATTAGAACCATTGCAATGATATGGAGAGAAATAATTTACTCTAAAATTAAGGTATAAATACCAATTTGTTTGAAACTGTGAACTTTCATAAAAACATTCAATTAATATGATAACAACAGGTAAAATTTTAGGCATAGTCATATACTTTATAGTAGTTATCAAATGTATAGTCAGCTCTCATTAACTCATATTGTCTGACATAAAATGCTACCACATCTGGTAGCAAATCGAGTCAAGCGATCAAAACAAAATTGATGATATTGCTGATGGCGAGTATATTGAAAAGGCAACTACTTAATATTATTCTTTTGAGTCAAAACAATCAATAATTTGAAATATTCGTCGATATCAGCCGATTCCGAATTAGGCCAGTATTTCTAGTGTATCTCAATGTTATTCGAATTGGTTGCATTTTTTATCCTAATGACATTATTACAAAATAATTTATTTAATAATTCAATTTTTAGCATTAATTTCCAAATTTTCCACAGAAATGTTTGAGATTTTGAAAAACTAACTTGATATTTTTGGTGTATAATTTTTATTGTATTTATAAATCAAGTAAAATCGAATTTTAAATTTTGTAAAATCATTGAACAACTCATTCTGTTTGTTTGTATAATATACAATGATAGATTAAAATTTTGAAAAAAATTCAGAGGAACTTTTCGTAGATCATTCAAATATAAAAGTAAACTATTCAAAATAATTGTAAACCATTCAAATCTATTCAAATGCAGGAATCATCGCTGTCTGAGTGGGCGATCCCGATTCCCCAGCTGGATGATTTCGAGAATATTGAAACCAGTTGTCCGTATATCATCAATGAAAACGTGGATGATATTGTTGAAATGTCTGAAAGGGGAGATTTCGTACACATCACTCCTTCTTTCTTGTCAAGATGGATAAATGGAGACATAATGATGCCATACAACCAATTTGTAGTTGTTGACTGCCGTTTTGATTACGAATACAGAGGTGGCCACATTATTGGAGCGATAAACGTCAATAGCTACATGCAGATGATGCATCTATTCAAAAAATACGCTGGAAAGACAGTGGCTTTCATATTCCACTGTGAATTTTCTCAAGATCGTGGCCCAAACTTCATGAAAATGTTTCGTTCTTACGATCGCTCGCTACACACATATCCAGAGCTTACTCACAAGCATCTCTTCCTACTCTCTGGTGGATACTCCAGATTCTTCCAGGAATGCTCTCACTTAACGACAGGAGCTTATATCCCGATGAGAGATAAAAATCACGTGCTAAATGGAGATCTCAAGCGCCATTTCAGCATCTACAATGCACAGATTAACGAACCAAGGCATAATAAGATACAAAGGTTCCATTCTCAAGGATCAATTGGAATTTCCTGCTTTAGTGCAGAATCTTCCTCTTTTACCAAGAGTTTCGATGATACACATCATCCAGCATCCCAAGGCACAACATTATTTTAATGTTTTTTGTCTCAACACAATTCATACAATATTTAGTTGATTTTAATGTAAACTACAATGTTTAAGCGGTATATATTATACAATGGCCTATTTACAATATATAATACTACTCTTTGCTCGAAAATTCTCCAGATTTTCATTGGTGAACTCATTTGACCAACGAAAAGTGCCACTTATATTTGGTCTTTTTGTAAAATAATGCGGCCATTATATTTAAATATAGCCAAATATGCTTATCGAAATGAAATTGTTTTTTTTTTTTTTTTGATTTTTTAAAAAAGTTAAAATCTTTTTAATATTTTCAATTATATAAATAATAGACGCGATTTTATAAAAAAATCTTGATTTATAAAAAAAATTATAATAACAATAGGATAATAAGGTGAAATAGTGAAATATTTTGTCATCACTAGTTTTACGCCTATCGATTTGGAAGAAAAAAAAACTTGATGGTAAAAATAATTTTTATGTATATAGTTATTAATATCATGAATATAATATAAATATTTTGTTGGTTAAACTTTTGATTTTATTGAAATCATTATTTGACAAGATTATTTCAATTTTGAGGCAGTTGTCACTTTTATGCATTCTGAAAACTTTTTATTTTTCAATGTCACTTTTAATATGTTGTAAAATCAACGAACATGTTTCTCTGTAAAATGAACATAAAAGGTTTTAGCTATTTTTCGGAATTCTCTTTTGAATTTTTATGAAGAAGTTTTGAGATGCC
This sequence comes from Trichomonas gallinae, assembly GCA_008369845.1. NCBI lineage: Eukaryota > Parabasalia > Trichomonadida > Trichomonadidae > Trichomonas > Trichomonas gallinae. The sequence goes on from MRSU01011332.1 coordinate 31,520, forward strand.
TGATAAAATTTTTATATAGCAGAGATAACAGTTCAAATGATGAAATTTTTCATTATTCTCTTAATTACCAACAAAAAAATTTTTTCCAAAAGACATAAAATTCAATACAATGAGCGAATATTCTATTACATGTCTATGACGGATAAAAAAGCTGCATTGAAATATCTGCAAAAAAAGGTGAGAAAAATCAGATAAATAACAGTTTACAGATCCTAATTCTCTCATATATATGCTATACGAACAATTTTATATATAATATCAATAAGTTTTTGATATAACTCTTATGTTTTAAGATATCTCGAATATTTATGACAGTTATAAACTATTTAAACATGATGACTATTCACATGTCAGTTCAGATAAGAGCAAAACGTTGCAATAATTATTGTTTAATAAGTTTAAGAAATTCAAAAAATATAGAATTGTTATTTCACACGAATTAGTTATTTAAAATAGATGAAGAAGACAATATACCGAAGATGTGCTGAATTTCAGCCAATGAATTAAACATTTTTCTGGATTTGAACCCAATTTAAACCTGTGGATGTGATTCAGCGCCATCAGCTTCCTTCTTATCAGAGGAAGATGATGTAGATGAGGAATCCTTCTTCTGTTCTTCAGGCTTGTTTTCATCTTCAGCCCTGTTATCCTCAGCCTTGTTAGGATCTTCTTCAGCTGAGACTTTGTTTGGCTTAGATTCGAAATGAACGAACAAGAAGACAGCGACTGGGATGCAGACGAAGCCGACAAGGTAAAGCCAGCTCTTATCACCGTTGAATACCAAAATATCGATGAGTAATGAGTAGAAGTTTGAGGTTAACATCGAAATATTGAAAACAGAAGCATTTGAGTGTTCAAGAACAATAGGTACAGATAAGTAGAACATTGCTAATAACAATGCATAGCCTAGCATGAGTAAAATTGATTTGTAGTTCCAATTGAAATTCTTAATCAACTTATGTTCAACGGATCCAGTAAGAATTGCGCCCCAAAGCATTGTTACAAGAGAGTATCTAGAAACATAGACTCTCTTAGAGTCATCTTTGATGAGTTTTTCTTGTAAAACTGATGAAATTGCGTAAAGAATGGCACTCAATAATGACAAAAGGTTGCCTTTAAGATGCGATCCTTCTGTACCTTGTGCAACAAGAACCATTGAGACACCAACAATAGCGATAACCATAGCAATTGCTTGGATCCAATTAATTTTTCTTCCAAAAACGAAGTATGAAATAGGAGCGACCCAGAAAATAACAGTAGTAACGAGAAGCATGGCGGATGCGAGTGATGTATAGTTATAAGCGGCGACAGCTGTCCAGTCATCAGCAACACCAATAGTGCCAACAATGATCCAGGCCCACCATGGTGTCTTAGATGGTCTCCACATCCATACAGTAATCAAAAACATTATCGAATAACAACAAAACAGGGTCAGAATTGGAACAGTGTCACCTGAGATTGTGTACTGGAATGAGAGAACAGTGCCTGCACCACTCAATATGAGGGAGCAGATCTGCCAGCCGACCATAACTCCCCATATATTCCCTAAGAATCTGTCACAAACCATGTGAGAAATGATATGAACTAAATTAACATTTCAATTGGAGGATTCGCTGTCAAAAAAAATTATTTTGCAAAACAAATCATTTGAGGTCATTACATTATAATCCATGTATTATTTCAATATTGTTAAAAGCAGTCAAAATTATAAAGAAATTGAAAGATCCATTGAATATGTACAATTTCTCTTTATTTTTGCTGCTGGTATAGTTAGTATTCGCATATTGTGTCATTTTTCCGCTACTTCATAAAAATTCAAACAATTTGTGTAAATTCTCCTGACATTATACGATGATTTATCCAGATGCAATTGTTGTTGTTTGTGTCGTTTTTAGCCCGATAACTCGAGTATTTCGCAATAAAAGCAAAATGTTTGAAATTCATTGGCCAACTTAAGGCTTTTTGATACGCAAATATATCCAACACAATATGTATAATTAATAGCTTGCGATATCATGGTAAACAATAAAAAATATTGTACTTGTGAAATTCGTTTAAATCCTTTCATAGTATTGTTCAATGTTAAGAGTCTTTTCATATTATACAGAGACACTAGACTATGAAAATGAAAGGATCCATGCGGATTAAAGTTCAAGTTTGAGGAACCGATATGATTTTGATCAGTTGACAGCTTAATTTATCAGATATTTAAGTTTTGCTCATGTATCTGATGCCATTTGTATTGATCCCATGCATTTTCTAAAGAATATAAATATATCTTTTTCAAATATTTCTCATCTAACGGACAATGCATTTTAAATTAGAATTGATGCTTTGCCAGGATAAACCTGGCAAAGCATTTGTATGTATTTGCTGATTGTTTTAATAAATATATATATTTTAGTGTGTTGGGATTGGTCCACGGCGGTAGACGCGCTTGACGTGGTTGCCGCAGTCAACGATGGAGTGGTTGTCACGGAGCTCCTTGAACTGCTCGAA
>MRSU01011334.1:0-16610 GCA_008369845.1 Trichomonas gallinae
GCCAGGATACTCTTCATTGGAGAATGAAATTGTTGCGACTTTCTGTCTTCCTTCTGCAGAGAGATTTGTAAGTCCGTCAGCCAGTGTCACTTTGACTCTGAGCTCAATGACTTCTCCTGCTTGAAGAGAAGCATTCTCGAGCTTGACTTCTGATGATCTCCTGAGAACTTCAACTTTAGCTTCATTAGGAAGGGTTTCATCGACAGTGATCAATGTCGTTGTTTCTTCTTCGAGGGAGTTTGAGATTGTCAAGAATAGCGAAACAGTTCTGATTGTCTTATCGTCGACAACAACTTCCTTGAATGCTGAGAACTCCAAGAATGATCCACAGTCAGCCTTGATGAAAGAGTTCAAGACGTTCATCAAAACGTTGACAACGCAGATGTTCGCGGAGTTGTTTCTGTTCGTGTACTGGATGGAGAAGTGCTGAGGACCTGGCTCTGCCTCCAAAGCACTCCTTATTGGCTTGCAAACGATTGCCTTAGAAGATGTCTGTGGAATTGGACCTATTGTCTGCGGCAAATCGAAGAATGGCGTGCCTTTGGTCAAGTCAAGATACAAATCGCCATATGTAGTGTTGACGACATTTAATTCGAGATCTGTGAGTTCTGATGATGATGTCATGACTGCGCCGAGATCGATCATTGGCGTCATCTGTGCCAATGACGTGACAAGTCTGCCGACAACGTACACAACCTGTTGGACAGCTTTTGTGACTCTGCTGCAGAAATGTATGATGTTTGTGAAGCTCTTCTGATTCTCGTCGATGTGGATACTTAATGGAGTTTCGATAGAAAACTCTTGCTGCTGGCCTGGTCTCAACATGAAGTTCTTCTCGAGTTCAGGGATGAGTCCACCAATCGCGATGTTAGATATATTCTTCGCTGTGAAAGAAATTCTCTTTGGTACTGGTTTGCCTTGTTCGACAAAGATGTCGCCTGCATCGAGGCAGTAGTATCCTATATCGTTTCTCGGGAGATTGATTTCGATTGTTCCCGGATCAACGAACGCGAAGACATCGACTTCAACTTGTAATTGTGTGTTATTTGTCGTGAATGTTATCTTTCCTGTGTTGACTCCTTCTACTGTTGGCTTGAAGTTGAATTCGAACTCTTTCGGTTCTTTCGACTCTTTGGCTCCGACCAATGTGAAATTCGACAAAGGAGATGATAATCCTTGTGAGCAGCTGGCTTGTACTTCGAGTGGGATGTGGCTAGCTTTGTTCTTCACCGTGAATTTGTGCGAAAGAACAGTGCCACGCTTGACACAACCGAAGTCGACGCTTTTCTCTGAGATCGTCAAACCAACTCTGCCGATTAACGCGGTGACAGGAATCTCTGTCGCGAAAACAATGCCGCTGTCTTCTCCCTGGTGAACAAACGCGTTGTATGCATCATCAGCATCGTAAAACGCGCTGATCTGGATGATATCGTTCAAAGCGAATGTCGAATATCTTCTGTAGCTGTCGATGTCGAGCTCTGGTCTGAGTCTAATGTTGACGTTCAAGGCAGCTGATGGATTGAGAGTCAGTGTGTTGACAATCGGGAAAGATGGGTCGTGCTCGTATATTGTTACGTGCTGAGTAGCTTTGTTTGTAACAACAAGATACAAAATGCTTGACGAAATGTTAACGATATCGAATGACGCGCGTTCTTCGACTGTCAAACAGCTCGTGAGGCTAATTGCTCCGAAGTCGATTGCCTTTGATTCCGGCAATGTCGGGAAAGAGATTATTGGCTGGTAGATTGACTCCAAAGTGACATGGCAGGATGTTGATGTAGTCGGAGTTGTGACTGTAATTGTTTTCTCTTTCTTTCCTGTTGTAAGACAGAACAATTCGACTGGAACCGTTAATGTCTGAGATGGCTCAAGTTCGCCTTCATTGACACCAAAAGACAAAATTGCGTCGTCTGATGTATCGCTTGAGATCCAGAACCTCGTTGACTGAGTCTTCGAGAGGTTCGTGATTTCGATTGTCTTCGAGACACAATTTTGTACAGTGACTGTTCCGAATTCGAGTGTGTTCGGAGACATCATGATGTTCCTGTCACCGCTGTCATCGAATGAATGCTGGCGCTGAGGCTTGACAACAGCTCTGTACTTGATTTCTTTCGTCGTGTTCTGACGGTTGTCTTCTGAGATTGTGATTGTGCCTTCAATAACACACGAGTCCATTAATGGCGCTTTTGTCTTGACTACAGGAATGAACTGAATGTCGATGCAGTGTGTTTGAAGGGAAGCTGATTGTAGCTGATATCTGTCGATTGATTTGGCTGTAGATCTCTTGAGTGAGTTTTCTGTTGGAAGAGAAACTTTCTTTAATGTGTCTATAATCTTCTGGATCTTCTCTGCGTACTGCATCTTCTTCTTACGCTTCAAGCACAACAACTTTCTGTGCTGTTTCTCGATCTGCAGTTCGACTGCAGCTGAAAGGTGGCTTTCTGACAGATTCTTGTATTGGAATGATATCATTGGCTTCCAGTTCGCGTTGTCTCTGTGATAATGCGAGAAAGTATATTCTGACTCTTCCTCTCTGATGTTCTTGATATAAAGAGAAACTGTTGCACTGTTTCCGATTGTTATCTCTCCGAAATCAATCTCGAGAGGATCAACGAAGAAACCAGCTCTGCGCTCAATACTCGCCTTGAAGTGAATCTCTTGTACATCGAAAGGATTCAGGATGTTTCTGACCAACACTTTGTCGTTGACAATTCCTTCGACAGGTGTCTCGAATCTGATAGGAATAGATCTGCTGTCTAAAGGAGGAACGATGCCTATCTGCCCTTTAAGTATTGAAACATAATTGCTTTCGTTCGTCTCAAGTTTGTAAAGCAGTGGCAAAGCGGACTCATTCAACAAGTAGATCTGGTTCTCCTTGATTGTCTTGCGAATTAGAGTACCATAGTTCAAGTGATGCGATGTCAAAAATGTTTGTGATGTTGACAGATTATATCTAACAAAAACTCTGTGTGGCGGCGGTTTAACGTCAAGAGAAAGCAGCTCGAAATCGAAATAAGCTCTTTGCGCAGTCCAGTGGATGAACTGCTTCGTTGGCTCTGGAATTAAAACTGCCCAAAGGTTTATCCTGTTTCCTGGCAATATTTCTATTTCTTTCGCTAAAACATTCGTAAGTGAGCTTTCTTTGAGCTTGTTGAATTCAATGAGTTGCTTCTCGTAAAACAAACAGATGTCTTCTTCTGATTTCTCTGTGCCAAATAAATACATATTGTTGAAAAAGTTGCTGTTCTGGTTCATTAATATTGCAAGCTGGCGAATTGATGATGCTGTTGACGATAAAAGCGTAACAAGATTGTCAGATGGTACAGATTGAATTGAAGATGAAGATGTCGAGTGAATTACCTCTGATGGGTCATATGTTTCTTCGTATAACTGGAGCTGAGATGTTGATGACGTGATAGATATTTTGATTTTCTCTTTGGAAGTGTTTTTGATGGAAAGAGATTTGATTGCTGGAAAATTTGCTGAGACAAAGTTGAAATCGAGAGAATGGATGGCTTTGGAATCACTAACAAGTGAATAGAAACTCGAATGCGTGACCTCATCTGTATCAGCTAAAACAGCAGCAGAAATTGTAACTGAAACTTCATTAATTGCGTTAGAATCATTAGTGAACTTGATAGCACAGCCAAAATCTGGACTGACTTTGTATGGATAGAATGAAAAGTTGTAATCTATCGTTTGTAAAGGCGCTAATTCGAATTTCGCCTGGGAAAGTGCAATCCAGCGGCTTGTTGATATTACAGATATTGATGTTGGCATAGGAGAAATGTTTTGCACTCTAATTGATGAATGTCTTGGCTCTCTAGAAACTGGAATATCTCCAAAGTTGACAACAGTGTTTGGAACGTGAATAAATGAATGGCATATGTTTGCTGTAACAGGAATTCTACGATAAAAGACGCTTCCTGTGTTTGATAATTTATATGTTAATGTAATAACGAAAGCGCGCTTCTCGAATGAACCAGGAGATGCTACATCGTTATATGTTGGTGTATAGTGTGCGTAAATCGTTCTAGTTGATTGAGAATTGAGAACAATCGTAGTTTGTCTTTCTAGTTGAGATCTGAGTGCAGTTTTGAACAGTAGAGGCTCTTTCTTGAAGCTCTCGCTGTAGCTGCCGATTGTAACTGTATAATCGAGTTGTGAAGGATTAACAATTTGAATTGAGACTTCTTTCGAATCATTTGTCCTCATATCACCAAAATCAACCAATCTTGGTGCAAATTGAGGGAAATCATTTGGTGTTTTAGCTGGAGAAACAGATGATAAAATTCTGAAATGAAAAGATTTCGAAAAAACTCCTCCCAAAGCGAATTCAACGCGATGGTCGAATTGTCCAGTATTTTGTGGTAAGTAAGTGACATCAAACTGCGCAACTTCATCGGGTTGTAAATTGAAACAAGCTGGATTCTTCGAGCTTCTTAATTTAATCCAGCTCTGTGGGTATGAAAGTATCGATAAATCTATGTTTGATGTATTTTTGATTGAAAAATGCGTCGTATTTGGCTGATCTTTGCAACATTCGTCCATAAAAATCGATTGCGGGAAGATTTCGATCGTAGGTTCGATTACTTTTGCCTTGTAGCATAGCTCGTATTCTCTCCAAGGAGTGTCTTCTTCATCAGGATCAAATTCAGCATATTCATCATCAGAAGTTGTTTGACAATCAATAAGATAACAGTTCATTTTGACTTTTCCTTCTAATTTCTGCGCTGTTTTACCATTTGATCCCATTTGTAAGACCATTGCTAATGATTTTGATGATTTTGGTGAGATAATTAGATTGGTAATATGTGTTGTTAATGAAAAAATATCGAATTTGGATGATCGCTGATCTTCTAATCGTCTATTGCTTTTAATAAAGAAAACTTCATTCGATGTAGATTGGATGATTATAGAAATTGTCTTTGTATAGTTATTTGTTATGCTAATCTCCTTGTGAAATGGTCGCTCTGAAGTTGGAATTGTTCCAAAATCAATTTCACTCGGAAAAAAAGACAATATGCCATCCATTTTTTTTTTCTATTATTTACGCTGTCAATTCGATAGAAAAAAGATCAACTTTACATTGTCAAAATTCAAAAAGAAATTATTTTACATGACAAATTTCTTTCAAATACATAATTTACAACTTCAAAAATAATTTTACGATGACAAAAATTTTTGAAAGTTTACATCGTCAAAATGTTTACAAATTTTATTTACAATGTCAAAAAAATCAAAATTATTTGACAATGACAAAAATATATTTACGTGGCAAAATCAAATTCAAATTTGATTTACAAAGACAGAAAAATTACAAAAATATATTTACATGACAAAAAAACTGTCAAAAGTATTTTACATTGTCAAAAAACAGAAAATGTGTTTTACATGGCAAATTGCATTCAAATTTTATTTACAATGTCAGAAAAATAGGAAAATATGTTTACGTGGCAAAACGATAGAAGAAGTTTGGTTTACAAAAGTGACTTATATTGCAGAATGAATTCTAATTCATTTTCACTGCTTGACCAAGATCTGCAGAATATTTTTCAACAGAAATGGAATTACGAGAACGTAAAAAACATTGAAATTGCGAAAAATAGAAAGATTAACTTCATCAGATTGCAGGCCAATTCATCCAACTCAAATTTATATCTTGAGGAGGTGTTGCAGGCAAAGAAAATCGTAATATATTACGATGACATAGGCAACAACCTAATCATCGCGACAGATGATTGGACTGCGCTGATAGACATGAGTACCCCACTAACGCCTAATATGAGAGACACGATTAAATCAATTACCAAATCTAAAATCATCATTTATGATGCTTCAGGAAAAACACAGAAAATATTAGCTGAGCAATCTATTAATATTAACGCTACAATCATAGAAAAAGACTCATTCTATCATAACGAATTTAAAGAGCAGCTTAAACAAAATTTCACAGGTGATATTTACGATTATTTTGAGGATTACATGGAATTTTTGGAAGATAATTGTGCTAGAGGCAATCCAATACCTTCTAAAGTCATTGCATATTTGACAGTTGCGTTTTATCCATCTATGTTTGTATATTTGATGTCATCATCAAATATTTCTACACAAGTCGCTCAACCTGGGCCAGCACCTGCTCCAGCAAATCATTTAATACAGGGTCCACCTCCAGGAATGATGTTAAATCCTCAAAGAATGAGTCCAGGTCAATTTGCCCCTCAATTTCAGCCTCAAATGGGATTCAATCCACAGTATGCACAACCACAACCTCAGCAGTTCAATCCTATGCCATTTTTTAGTCCGATGCCGGCACCCCCAAATCAATTTGTCCAAAGCACGCCAATGGGTCCGTTAAATCCCGCTAGATTTGCTCCAATAAACCCAGCAAACTTTGCTCCAGCGCCAGCAAATAACATGGTGCAAAATTCAAGACCTGCTTTTGTGATTGACCCATCAAAGCTCATGGTTGCACAGCCACCAGCACAGCAGGCACCTAAGCCTCAAGCTCCACCACAGATGGCACCACCAAAGCCAGCGAAATCTGCCCCAATGGCAACAATCCAGAATTTCACGCCGCAAGTCATTCAGCCTTCAGCAATGGCAAAGCCTGAGAATAAGACACCACCACCAGCTGCCCCATCTATCGACACCAGCAAGATCGCTGTCAGGAAGGAGGCAACCGGTGGAGTCACGAATGAATTTTGGTCCAGACTTGAAAAGATGGAGCTTTCTTTGAAGGCTAGAGGCGAACTGGAGCTGGACGGACTCAAATTCAAGTGCTCAATCTGCAAGCAGAAATTTACTTCACCTGTTTATTTGCTCCAGCATACATGGGAAGAACACAAAGACTATTAAATATTAACTGTATGGAAATTTTTTATTTTTTCACTCATTCATCATCTTCTTGAACACAAGCTAAAATCAATTCTTATTGAAATATATGCACGGAATACGCACATTATGTTATCTTGGTCATTCATCTATTATAGAAAATAGCTCAGAGGTATAAATAGTGCTTGTTTAGTTCAACACTTTGATTTTTTTCATTGCATCAAAAATTAAATATATTTTGCTAATATTCTTATGTTATTGGTTATATTCTTTAGCTCAATTACATGCATCTTCAAGCACTGAATCTTTTTGCAGCCAATTTATTTCAAACTATAAGCTATTATTGCATCAATATTCAACAATTTTAATCATTGAGTTATCGAATCAAACTGACTTTAAAATTGGATATGGTTTCAAATAGAGATGCTATTTTATAAGTTTTGAAGAATTTTAATTTTGGTAAGTTCATTTTTTCGGAGCTTTTTTTATTTTTTATTTTTATGCTTGGATCAATTCTGAAGGAAGTTGAGCCTTATGCAGAACAAATAGGCATCATTTCCTCAGATGGAACAATTATCATTAAGACAAAAGTCTTTGAGTTCACGGCAAATGAACTTGAAGAAATCTCAACCTTTTTCACGATGCCAGAAAAGAAAATGGGTACTACTATACGCTATAGAAACGAAGATTACATAGTTATTAATCATTCAATGAAACATTTTATAGCAGTTCGAAGTTATGTAGGAATTATTGGAATTAGATGTGAAAAATCTTTCATTATAGCATACCACAATGAATCTCACGAAACTTCTATTTGCTTTAATGCAATATCGAAATTAGCATCAATGTATCAATCAATCGAACAGCAAAACAAATAACCTTGCTATTTCTCATTATACGAGATGATGCTCTTTAAGATATCATCAGATATGATTCACTAAAATTAAATTTCTACCGGCCTACCTAAAAATTTTCGGCCGATCTATACTTTGTTTGAATTAGTTAGTAACTAAATGTTCTATTAATAAACTGTTTACTCCTTTATAACATGAAATTCGATGGGCAATATTTTGAAATTAAATATATAGATTTTTATGAGAAATATTCAAGAACAGGTGGTTGTAATGAGTTCTGGCATTCATTTGGAGGAGTTGCCTCGAAGATCTTGAATGATCTGTTCAAATGCTCATCGAACTCTAAAATTGATGCAACATTTCCGCTTCTGTAGCAATAGTTTGGAGCGCTCCAAACTGTTGCCAATGTATCATTGAACATTAAGCTGTAGCCATCCATCATCAATTGATGTGCTCTGCAAATGAAAGTAGTTTTGTTCTGCTCATTAAATGCCTTTACGACATCTCCTCCGAAGAGATATCCTGCGCCTCGTGGGCTGGAGCTATATCCTTCGATATTTTCAGGATCACTCCAGAGAAGATCGCAGTAAGCACCTTGATTTGGTGGTTCAATCGTCCTTTCGATCTGTCTAATGTCATCGATTGATTTTACATCTGGTGACAATCCACCGTGGACACAGAAGATTTGTCCGTCGATCAGCGCTGCAATTGGGAGGAAATCAAATAAATCTGTGCAGGCCTTCCAAATGTTTGCTGATCCGAATTTTCTAACGCATTCATCGTAGAAACCATATGCTTGGGTTGTTTGCCTTGCTTCATGGTTACCACGTAAAAGTGTCATGCGGTATGGATACTTTACGAACAAGCAGAGCAATAGTAAAAATGTTTCAACGGAATGATAACCACGATCGACATAATCGCCTAAAAAGATGTAGTTTGTATCAGGGCATTCTCCTCCTACCCTGAAAAGCTCCTGTAAATCGAAGAATTGACCATGGATATCACCGCAAACTGTAATTGGCGAACTTAATTCTTTTATATTGCTTTCCGTCTGCAGTATTTCGATTGCTTTATCAAAAAGAGGGAACAGGTCCTTTTCATCGGGAACCTGGCAATTGTTTAAAGTCGAGATCAATCTATTGACATCTAGCATTGATCTCTTACTTTAAAAATTTATATTTTTTGGTTTACAAATTTACAAACTGATATTTCTCCTAATTTAGGATTATTTTTGCGCCGCCTGATTCGCATTTTTCGAAATAGTCAAACGGCTCTTATAAATCTATGTTTTTAGCTTCATCTGTGAAAATTTTTCAAATAAGTTGCATAGTGGGTCACGTGACTATGATATTATTAATGCGCAAGAGAAACTGTATTAATTACAGTAGGTCACAAGCCTTGATTTTATATTCCATAGTTCTTTTGATTACATTATTACTAAAAAAAGCACCAACGATTACAAGTTTTAGCCCTAAAAAATCATTTTCATCCAATTTGTCTATGAAAATTAATATTATAATAACCTATTTCATTGATCTACAGCAATAAAATCCCAAAAAACTTGAAAAAAACTCAAATTGATAATCGAAATCTGAAGAATTTGGCTGTTTTTTGTTTATATAATGATTTATTTCCAATTTTATATGGCGTTTGTTTATTTAGATTTGACTTCAAATCTTGTGTTTTTGGCGAAAATTGGAAAATGGAATGAAAATTATAAATTTTTTATATACGCTACAAAAGAATTTCATAAATCAACATTGTAGAAAAACAGCATTTAGTCTATACGAAACAATTCATTTTAGGACTGAGAGCCTTTATTCCAACGGAGGAAAAAGTATTGGACTAATTTGAGGTAAATTTAAATTTTTTGAAGCCTTCTTCGCCGCTTAGAGAACTTGATGAAGTAATTATTTGTCATATTTGTGTAAAAATCATGCTTTTCGGAGTACTCGAATGTCCTGCGATCGAATTTGATGTTGTATTGAGGCAATCTTCGATCGTGTGTGACGTGTAAGTACCATTCATTCTTATTTGTGTCAGAGAAAGTGATTGTTGAGGGGATGACACCTGGATCGAGGAATGCAGCTAAGTCTTGCTCTTGTGTAAATCAAATCAAAGAGAATTGTCTTAATACTGGTCGAAAAAGGAGATAATTATGAGTCTATCAAACTATCTCCTATATATGCATCATAAATGTTATTCTTCAGATTATTTTTTATATGATCAAACATATTGTATAAAACTTTGATTTCATATGACCGCAGCTTGTTCATTAGGAAGTTGCCAAGTAGAGAATTCAGTATTTCCTGGAAATCCTCCACTTGTTTCGCTCATTATTATAAAATGAAAGGGGCAACACCTAATATTATTATTTTCACGTATAAAGTTGTCTTTTGTAAAATTTGTTCCTGACTGATAGAATGAAAAACGAATTAGAAAGTATGATTCCATAGCTGCAGAACTACGTGATTCATTAAAAATTTTTTTTATTACAATGATATCAATATTGTGGAAATTATATTTTTTTCTTCACCAATTTTATCAATTTTAATTCATTTACATGTCAAAATTATGCAATATATGACAAGTAAACTATTAAATTACAAAGAAAAAAATATTTTACATGTCAAAATTATCCACTATGATGTGTAAATAATAAAATTGCCAAGTATAATTTTTTACATGACAAAATAGTACAAGAATTGTCAAGTATAATTCTTTACATGTCATAAATTTTGCTGGCGACTATTCAAATATTCAATGTATATATACCGATAAACAAATATCGACAACGAGAAATTTCAGCATAAAATTAAATGAGATAAATAAGTGAATTAAGCTCCACGAATACACATAGTATCAACGATCTGTTGTTGCACATAAATTCATAAAAATTTTCGAAATCAGATTTTTAAACCGGAAAGAACCAAAAAATTCGCCAATTGCGTTCAAGTATTGCATAGATTTAATAGTAATAATTGTTACCACTAAGAAACGATCGTCCAATTTCTTGTTTTCAGTGATTACAAATTAATCGGAATTGAAATAAGAAGACTATGAGTTTACAAAAACATAGGTTATGCTCTTGAATACTTAATTTGACTTGTGAAGACGCGTGAAGACTAATTATTGTGAATTTTTATCATCGTAAAATCAGATTTTAATCCCAAGAAACAAATAAGGTGGAGACAAACTATAGCTTAGTTCGAATAATTTTGGATCTTAAAATGATGCATCATTTTTTCGGGTTTGAAACATTCAAGAATTAGCTTTCTTTGATGCAGGAAGCATCAGTGAATGCAATTAAACTCTTGATGCATTTGTCTTTGGACCTGGTTATGCTTTAATAAATGATCTGAAAAATAGTATTTCTTTTTCAGTCAATTTTGCTGATTGACTTTGATTACATGAACCTTCTTTAAATCAAAAATCGATGACCCAAAGCACTGTAACTAAATGAAATTTAGTCGAAATTTTATTTCATAAAAGTAAGTTCAGCCTTTTGGGTATCCGTAATACAATAACCATCATGTAACAATGCCATAACTTTTTGCTTTTGGGGTGTTTTTTAGAAAATTATTTTAATGAAATCAAAAACTAGTTATGGTTATACTTTGGTAGATAGGAATTGACCAATAGATGGCACGTGGTTGATGCTTGGTCGTTGGCCTTCCAATTATCAACTGATTGGCCTGGAAATGAATAAGTGTGAAGTAATTTGAGTAAACCTCTCAATTAAAATTTTCTCATAATAATAAGATATAGATGATAAGGAATATATCGAGTCCCATGAATTTTTGAATGGATTTCTATTTTTTCTTTCGTGACTGGCCATCTAATTGAATAGTAGTTGTTCGAGTCCTTTTATGCTTGAATATAGCTTTGTTAAGGGTTATAGGGTGTAGTAAGTGAATAGAAAAGTGACTTCATATCACCTTTATCCATTCAACCTGTTATGAGAATTGTGATATATTGAAATCAAATCATTTATGTCAAGTGATCTTCACACTACTAAGCCTGAGCTCTTCAGCCAGCTTGATGAGGCCCAGGCTATGAGTGTTCAGCCACTTCAAGAAGAACAGCTGGATCAACTTCCACTGTCAATCCCAATCTGCTACGGATTATTAGAAGCCCTTTCACAATTCGAGCGCGGACAGGGCTCCGTTGCAAGAGTACAAGCTATTCTCGAATCTATTGTTAAAAGCGAATCTTTCTTCTTCCAGGAAGCACCCGTCATGTATGAGCCGACAAACGGATTCCTCTCTTTAGTACCAGATGACGGACACGTTTACACAATCAACTGGAAGGCAATCATTTTACAGGCACACATCTCCTTCTTACAGGTAGAGGGAATGGATGCAATTAATGCTAATCGTAAGAAGGGCGTTACACGCTCGGAAAGCAACGAGCTTCCACAGCCTGCTGCCATCGCACAGTCCCTCATTGGCTCTCGCGCTGGCACTTCGATCGGTATCGGAAGCCTCGCTCGCCGCCAGCAGTTAGGCTGCGTTGGTTCATTTGCTCAAAAGCAGTCCCTTGCACCAAGCATCGGTTCGCTTTCATTAACTGAGGTTCCAAAGCTCGATCGTGATGATGATGTTGCACCAGTTGCACAGGAAACACTTTCCGTCGATTACGACCCACAGCACATCTTCTCATTGCAAGTCCAGTGCGGAATGCAGTCCGAAGTCTTCCGCGCTCTCATTGCTGCAATTCTCTCTCGCGGCCTTCTCGATGTTGCATTCGGCTACTTGCTCGTCAACAGATTCGCTACAGAAATCGAAGCAGCTGAAATCAAGCCAGTTCAGCAGAACGATCCAGCTGCCGCTTTCGACAGATTCTACGATGCCCTCGAGACATCAATGAAACTCGACGAGGCTGCCATCTACGATAACATCGCCAAGGACAAGATCAGCGCAATCTTCGATGCATTCCAGAATGTCGATCCATCCGCCTGCACACCACACGCACGCGCATTCATCGAGTCAATCATCGCACCACTCTGCTACCACGAGACACCAAGCTCTGCTCGCCGCGCTGCTGCTTTATACACAAACTTCCTCAACTACCACAACTGGGACCCATCTGTCACCAAGGTCATCACACTCAAGACACCAATCAATATCCCAGCTGTCGGCGATAACAAGCTCCTCATCGCCGCACCAACAAAGAACGGCAAGCAGTTCATCATCCGCGCACCAGGCAAGTACACACCAAACACAACAGGCTTCTTCGATGTAGCTTATGGCCGCATCCACTCATCTGGTGACTTCGAGGTCGACAAGACAGCTCCAGTCACACGCTACGTCGTCTTACCAGCTACAGCTCGCAAGGAAGTCATCCACGAGCTCCCAGCCTTCGACCACAACGGTCCAGTCGGCTTCGACAAGCTCGAGTCATACCTCGAAGACCTCGCTGACCAGGGTGTTACAGCTGTCCACGTCCCAGGCGCCATCGCAACAACAAAAACATACTTGCTTACACACGTCACAGACCACTCCGTCATCAGCAAGGAATGCGGTGGTCTTGAGGCCTTCAAGCAGTTCGCTGAGCACGCAAAGCGCCTGAAGATGCGTGTCCTTCTCGACTTCGAGCCATTAGTTTCCGTCCTCATGTCATCCAGGAAGTACTCAATGTACAACACAGTCCACATCGACGAGTTCGGCCGCTTAGTCACAGTTGT
This sequence comes from Trichomonas gallinae, assembly GCA_008369845.1. Lineage (NCBI taxonomy): Eukaryota > Parabasalia > Trichomonadida > Trichomonadidae > Trichomonas > Trichomonas gallinae. The sequence continues at coordinate 13,375 of MRSU01011334.1, forward strand.
CTGCCCGAAGACAGAGGTTACACTCCTCAACGTCCGCTCCACAAAGCTCTGGGAGCTCTTCGCCAAGGAAATTGCCACCCTCGCCTCAATCCCAGGCGTCTCCGGCTTCTTCTTGGGTGATGCTTCCCACTGGGATCAGGTTTACGGCCGTGATCTCAACGAGCTCACAAAGATCGACCCAGATGATGAGCCACACTACAACAGGTTCAACATCCTCCAGGGTACAGTCGTCGACGTCAAGTCCGAGAACTGTGGCCTCATCACACGCAAGGCCAAGCGCTCTCCATTCCTCATGAAGATCATGTCCATGATCTGGGCCGAGCACCCAGACACATTCGTCTGGATGCAATGCGCACCACAGCAGGAAGCATTCGCTCTTGAAAGTGGTATCATCCCACAGAGCAACGGATTCGCTGACTTGATCATCAACGAGATCAACAACGCCTCACACACAGAGGACTTCCACTACATCGCCGCCTCATCGAACATCAAGAAGTTCTACGAAGAGCGTGCTGAGCGCCTTCCAGAGGGCTACCTCATCGTCACACCATTCTCATCCATCACAACAGGCCTCGCACCACTCCCAGTCGAGCGCTACCAGCTTGCCATCGACTTCCTCTTCTTCCACTCCGATGTTCCACTCACAGGCAACTGCATCAGCAGCCTCACAGTCCTCCCAACAGCTTACGACATGACATCGAAGCCAAGGGTCAGCCGCGCTTATCCTTCATCCACAAAGTTCGCCGCATGCCTCAAGCAGCGCGCACAGTCCCGCGTCAAGGCCGACTTCATGCTCAACGGTGACCTCCAGATCCTCCCAGCCACATACAACCACGAAGTCAACAACGCTGTGGCAGCTTCCATCAGAATCACACCAGACACACAGAGATGCGCCCTCATCACATCATCCTTCTACCCACATCCACTCATCTTCGAGCTTTCCATCTCAAACCTTCCAATCTTCAAGGGAATCCCGAAGGACTCCATCATCGAAATCGTTCCACTCCTCCTCTTCACACAGCAGGGCTCCTCCAACGCTGACAAGCCACAGTACTACGCTTTCAACGAAGCTGCTTCTGAGGGCTCACAGCTCTTCTTCGATATCTTCCCATACGCCACAAACGTCTACGAGATCCGCCTGAAGATGCCTCCGATCGAGCCAACAGTCACAAGAACACTCAAGGAGCACATCTACACACGTCTCGAGCTTGCTCTCCAGCACAGCTCCATCTCCGTTCTCGCCAACAACGACGTCATGAACAAGATCATGGACATGTTCGAGGACGAGCAGAAGGACCCAGAAGCCCTCGAGAAGATTATCTCAATGCTCCCACTCAGAAACTCACAGCAGGAGATCACATTCAGAAACGCCCTCTTCTTCGCCACACGCCACGTCCGCAGCGGCGGCCACGACCTCGTCGAGCTCTCAGAGAAGGAAGACGAAGCCATCGTCAAGCGTGAGAAGATCGCCATCCGTGCCCTCAAGCGCGCCATGGCCTCCAAGATGGTCACACCATCACAGTTCGCCACAAAAGTCGACGAGGCCAACAAGCTCGGCCCAATCTTCTTCGTCACACCAGAACTCGGCCCATTCTCAAGAGTCGGTGGTATCTCGACAATGGTTTGGGAACTCGCCAAGGAACTCGTCAATATCGGTGTCGATGTCTCCGTCATCTCTCCATACTACAACATCGGTCCAAAGGGTGAGACAAACTACCTCACAAAATGGGACATCAAGTTCAAGCACACAATCGATGTTTACGCTCCAGACAAATTCGAAGTTGGTGTCCACTACGGTGAAGTCGACGGCGTCAAGCTCTGGTTCCTCCACAACTACACATTCTTCTCCACACCATACCCAACAGGCAGCACATCATACAAGCTCCAGTACCTCATCATGATGGCTAAGGGTGCTCTCGAGCTCCTCTGCCAGGAGAGAATCATCCCATCCCTCATCGTCACAAACGACTGGCCAACAGGCCTCACAGCCGCCTACGCTAGACAGACATTCGGCTCCGTCTTCGAAGGCACACAGTTCCTCCACATCTTCCACAACCTCGGTGTTGGCTACGCTGGCAAGGTCTGGCCATCCGACCAGAACACTGGCGCACTCCACTACCTCCACAACCTTCCAGATGAGCTCATTGTCGACAACTTCGACCACTCATTCGATCCATCACTCTCCGCACTTCTCTGCACAGACCAGTGGGCTACAGTTTCCAAGAAGTACCGTGAGGAACTCCTTGAAGGCTCACCATACAACTACTTCCTCCGCTCATTCCAGAAGCCATTCGCCTACTCCAACGGTATCCGCTTCAAAGAGCGCCTTGCTGCCCTCGACAAGCTCAAGATGAACCACGCCGAGGCCAAGGCATTCGTCCAGAAGAAGTACTTCGGCCACTCCGACCCATCAAAGTGCCTCTTCGTCTTCGTCGGCAGAATCACAGAGCAGAAGGGTGTCCACCTCATCACAGACACATTCGAAGAACTCAACCGCGAATTCAACGGCAGACTCCAATTCATCGTCGGTGGCCAAGCTTCGCCAGATGACCGCTCATACGGTGGCCCAGTCTGCGGCAGAATGTGGGATCTCAGAAACCGTTATCCAGACAGCTTCTGGGCTGACCCATCTGCCTTCTTCACAGACGGCCTCGCTTGCTGCCACGGTGCTGACTACTTCCTCGTTCCATCACTCTTCGAGCCATCCGGCATTGTCCAGCAGGAAGCCTTCGCTTCAGGCACACCATGCATTGCCTTCAGAACAGGTGGTCTCGCAGACACAGTCTTCGAGTTCGACAGAGAGAAGCTCACAGGCAACGGTCTCGTCTTCTGGGCTCACAGACACAGAGACTTCATCATGGCTGTCGAGAGAGCTATCGCCCTCTTCAACGAGCAAGACCTCTACAACAGGATGAGAAAGAACGCATTCGAGTCAGTTCTTTCCACAGAGACAGTCGCCCGCGCTTGGGCAAGAGAGTTCGCTAGACTCTTCCAGAAGATCTTCGAGGATCCAGTTAACAACTAATTGTCTTATCATCAGCGTTATTTTATTTATGAATAAAACTTGATTTATTTTATTAATTTTCAGCAAATGTATATTTTGTCTTATACCATCAAAACAATCTATTTAAAACTCTCATCTTAAATACAATAATATATTAAGGGTGCAGTTACGCCCACTCGTAAACTTCAGAATTTCATTTTTAAGGTTAATCGAAATCAGCTTTTTTCTCGAT
>MRSU01011342.1:0-12173 GCA_008369845.1 Trichomonas gallinae
TCCTGCCACTTTGGGTCCCAAGAAATTGAATACGTATCGAAAAAGCTGTCTGACATCAGAAAAACGGGGGACAGTATTGAAAATTAAACAATTATGAATATTTTTGCGCAAAAAGTTGATAAATAAATATTCGTAAAGGAGTATGTTTATATATTTAAATATTTTCAACAAGAATTTTTTTGTCAATATTTTGATTAACTTTTCAAAGGTCCGTCAAATAACGTGTTTTATTTGACAGGTAAAGTATTTATTTGTCAGAATAATGCATTTGTCAAATAACGTGTTTTTTATTTGTCAAATTATTTTATTTTGGGAAAAAATCATGGATAGGTTTTAATTTTAGTATTAATTAAACCATTTTATGATAGTTAATATTTTAATGTTTTGGAGGAAAATTAATTCATATTGGCGACTTTTCCTCACAATTTTTTCAGATTTATGTCTGCAGAGCCAGCAATCAATACAAAACTCCGCAATCAAATCAGAACTGCTTGTCAGGAGTTCAAGCTTGTTGAAGATGGTGATAGGATCCTTATTGGACTTTCTGGCGGTAAGGATTCCCTCACATTAACACATTTCCTCTCTGAAATGATGCGTGAGTCAAATTTTGCATTCAAAGTCGTCGCAGCACACATCAAATTCGACAATCTTCCATACGGCATCGACGCAAAGTATTTAGAAGATTTTTGCACATCCAGACAAGTTGAATATCACCTCGTTCAAGATAACATCCGTAATGTCTACCTCGAGAATGATCACAAGGAAACATGTATTCACTGTTCTCGCTTCCGCCGCGCAAAACTTATGGAACTCGCCCGTCTCTTCAATTGCAACAAGCTTACACTCGGCCACCACCTTGATGACATCGTCGCTACTCTTATTATGAACATGACACATCACGGTCGCTTCTCTGGTATGGCGGTCAGATTAGATATCACAGCCGGCGAAGAGAACTACAAGATGACAATGATCAGGCCACTTGCCTACACACCAGAACTTGAAATCAAGCAGTTCTGCGCTGAAAATGAGTTCCAGCCAGCTAAATGCAGATGCCCATGGGGTGATACAGGCGTTAGATCAAAGACAAGAATCGCTGTCGATGACATTGTCAGCAAGCTTGGTGAAGAAGCAAGACTTAACATTTTCCGTTCTCAATTCCATATCGTCAAGAAGGCTGCTCCAGATGTTAAGGAACCACAAGAGAGAAAGCCAAGAAAGCAGAAGGATGCCAACCAGCCAGAAGATATCGAAGATATCCTTCAAGAAGATAAGAAATAAGTATCAAAAGCAGTCAAAAAATGAACTTATTCATTCGTTTATTACATAGAGTATTATAAATTTGATTAAATAGATCAATTATTATATAGTTTACCGAATTATGCTAACTTTATTATTGAAATTTTTCTATTCACTGAAATATCTAAAATGAAATAAAAACTTCAGAACTTTGTCTTTCGTTGAAGCCGTTTCAAATGTACTTTAGCTTATCCAATTGAATATTATTTTGGTCAATAAAAAATATGACTGAATTCATTTATTTAAACGATGTTTAGAGTAATTTTCAAGCAGACTGCATAATGTGATGAGAGAGAAGTCGTATTAAGCCATTTCGAATATCAACAATTTTGAACGTTCTTATTTTCTTGATTTTTTGCAGGAAAAATGTTTCATTTAGATTATAGACAAATAATACAGATTGTCGCATTACTTTAATTAGAAGATTAATGCATAAAATGCAGTAAAAATCGTATAATTTGAGAAAAGCAAAAATATTTTCGAATAAAAATTGATTTTACTTCACTTTTCTTGAAAAAGAAAATGAGATCTATATATGGTATATGTCAATAATACAACAAAATTGATGATTTCTCTCAAAATTTTTTCATTGACTTTTTTTCATCGAATAATATTATGATTTGTACTATATCGAGCTTATTTTCATAAGAATATTCATTTTTTTAACGATGGATCTTGATGGCACTGCCCTTCTCTCTGGAAGGGGAAACAGCGACATTAACGATCTCACAGATACCAGCTATATGGACAAGGACATATTTATCATGGATACAGCTCAGGACCAAAACATGTTTGGAGCATTCCAGATTTTAATTAATACTGCGATTGGCTCGGGAACCCTTATGATTCCTTACTGTTATAGACTTGGTGTTGTTTCTGCCCTACTTATGTCTATTGTTATCGGTATCATTTCTTTGTCCACATTTTGTATGATGATTGAGGCTGCATATTTCACAAAGAAATACGATTATAGAGGTTTGTTTACACATCTATTCAATCCTAAGTTTATCTGGATTGTCGATCTTATCATCTTTTTGGTTCAAATCGGATCATGCATGATTTATTCGAATTGGGATGGCGTTTTGATTAACCGTACACTCGGACTGAAGATCAAAATCCTCAATACCGACACATTCTGGAACTTCTTCACTACAATGTGCTTTGCATTTCCAATGACCATTCCAAAATCTGTTGCTAAGCTCGAAGGAATTGCAACAATCGGCTTTTTTATGATTATCGTGCTCATTTGTCACAGTGTTTACTGGTTTATCAAAGATGTCAACGCATCGGGATTTGATCCTAACCATCAATTCCAATGGCTGCACTGGGATCTCTATGTCTTCATCCCTGCACTTGGTATCAACGCAATGTCATACAATTGCATCATCAATCTCTTCCCAACACTCGAACATCTTAGAAGATGCACAGTTAAGCGTGGAATGCAGCTTGCTGCATGGATTGTTGTTGCTTGTTTCTTCCTTTACGCTGGTTTTGGAATTTTCACATATTTAGATAAATTCGATGAATTAAAAGCAAGCTCAGCTCTCGAATTATATCCACCACATAATCCATTTACAATCATTGCTACGATTTCTGTCGTCTTTATTCTCCTTGTCGCTTCACCACTTGTTATTTGGGCTGCAAGAACATCCGTTGATGCCACATTTTGGAAGAACAAAGAAATGACTACATTCAGATGGGTTACACTCGGATTTACCCTCTGCCTTCTTTCAGCTGGACTTGCTGCTACATCAAATAATATTCTTATTTTCTTCAACATCGTTGGCGGACTTTTAATCCCTGTTGTCACTCTTCTTATGCCTTCATTGTTCTTCTTGAGGGCAACACCAGGACGCAGATGGTACAGAACACTCCAAGCATGCGTTTCGATTTGTTTTACAATCGTTGCTGCTACAGCCTGCACATGGCAAACTGTTTTGGAGATCAAAAAGAAATGAATAATACATATAAAGTGAGCTTTCTATTTACTTTCATTATATTAAATATCTATATCTTCTATTATATGTATTAGTCAGCATAATATATCACATAATTTCGAAAAATATTGAATCTTATGAGCATAAAAACAAATTTTATATAAAAATCCAAAAATATCCAATTTCATATGAATAAATATGTTCAAAAAGGAGTTTTATATGGAAATATTCGTGTGTACGTTATAATTGTAAGAAAAAATGATATTTTCTTTTTTAAAATATACAACTTATTGTTTAGTGATTATAAAGCTGTGTTTTGGTTGCTGCAATATCATAGTTATTATTTATAAAAGCTTCAAGGGTCTTTTCTTTATCAGTAAAATCTTTAAGCAAAGTATCAAAATCAGCTCTTTGCTTCTTTGATAATTGCTCTAATCTAGCATTATAATTCGAAATGCGGCCACCATATTCATGTACTGGAAGACCCATCATAAGATAAATGCTATGACGTAAATAATGAGAATTTGTATTAGGACAAAGTCCTTGCATAATAAAAAGATGATCTAGGCAATGAACAGCTGATGGATTATTTTGGACAGTTGCACTAGCTTGAAGGAATAAATCTAAGTTATTTTGTAATGAATTTTGTTCATCGTAGATTTCGCGAAGATGGAATGGCTGAACTACAGTTCTCTCAATGCTTGCCCTTATATCTTGTGGCTGACGTGGTGCGTTGCCTCTCGGAGGAATAGGCTGATTTGCTGGAATTCGCTGTGGAGGCGGATTATCAACGATACGTGGCTGAGATGGCTGTGGCTGTGGAGCAGCAGGAGGCTGTACTGGCTTTGGAGCAGCAGCTGGCGCTGGCGCTGGTGTTGCAGGTGCTTGCGCAGCTGGAGCAGCGGCAGCAGGGGCTTTATTCTTGATGAATGTAATGATTTGTGCATTTTCTGAGAGTGTAGCGAGTGGCTGTGCGTATTTGAGAACTTTTCCTGCTGAAATGAATGTATAAATTCCTTGCTTGAAGTTATGCTCATTTACAAGAAGCTCCTGAAGCTTCTCGCCTGTAATAGACTGGTCAACATCAATAGCTTTGAATGGTCCTTTGGCTTCACCAAAAACAAACCTCATGAAATTCTGACAATTGTCAAATTTTCGTCAATTTTTCTTTGTCGAAATTTATCTGGACAATTATGGAATAACATGACAAACGGTCCTCCTTGAGGAGTGGGCTTTATTTTATATAGTATTATTACTCTAATTCCCAATTCTCACACTTAATCATTGTTTCTATGGATTCGTATTTAGAATTTATCATTTTTGCTTTATAATTATGATATATGGTCATATATGTAGTAAAATATACAATAGTATCATCCATAAGTGCATTTTTCTGATTTGTATATAATTCACTTTGATATCCAATGTCATAGCTTTCCTATTGATCCACATATCATGAAACACACATTGTTCCGATTCAGAACACAATTGGAAATGGATTTTAAATTACGAAAAAATCCGACAGTTTACACGTCAGAATTACATATTTGCCACGTAAAGAGCCGCTTTTGACTTCATCTTTCCAATTATTTCGTGATTCAATCCTCACCATCAGCTTCCATGATCATTAAGTGTGTAATGAATGTTTATAGTACCCGGAAAAATCACGAAAATTTGATTTTACATGTCAAAAATTTAGTTCAACAATTTGTATTGACTAATTTTTCACGAAATGGTTTAATATATACAGTATTAGAGATTAATAAAACGGTAAAGTTAGGAACAAATGCTTCAGAAGTTGCGACGGGTTTAGTTAATCGACTTGTAGATTATAAGATTGTGATTCCTCCTTTTGTGTTTCACAATGGAACTAAGTATGAGGTTGTGGAAATGGGCTCTAACTGCATGAGAATGGCTTCGAAGCTTCCAAAATTAAAAATACCTGCAACAGTTCGTCGAATTATGTTCAAAGCGCTTGATCTCTGTTATAATTTAACAGAAATAGATTTCTCTCCAGGGAGTAGGCTAGAATATATTGATTTTTCGTTCCTAAGACTTTATTCATTAACAACACTTGTTATTCCTGCTTCTGTTCAAACAATCGTTGAAAGGGGCCTAGGTTACTGTAAAAATCTGAGGAATATCTATATATGCGGAAATTCATTAAAATCAGATAAAGCATTTGATTTTGTCAATGATCCTGAAAATGCGAACCCAAAAGATGCGCAGATATTTGTATCGTTTGACTTTATTTATGATACTTTCGGAGGACTGAATGTTACAAAAGGATATTTCGAAGATGTTTGTACTTTTTCGAAGGAGCCGCAAACATGCATTGCGCATAGAGCGTATTCTTTCCATCCTAATTTGATATCACCATTTATAATAATTTTCCTTTAAATGAGAAATTAAATGTTATAATGTTATGTAATAAACGATTCTATGAATTTACATTGAGATGTTATCTTATAGATTTGTTAATTCTAGCTCAAATGATTCATAGAAATACATTCTTGTGTTAATATTGATTCAACATATAAAATCAATAAGTATGAGTTGCTGAAACATTTTTTTCAAACAATTCTATATTTCCTAATGTGGATATTTGCTGTCTTTGAAAATTATTAAATTTCAAAAATATATTTTGTAACTGCTACTTGATATCACAGATATAAACATATTTAACATGAAACTATTAAATCTTATATTTGTTGCATAATTTACCATAATTATTTTTTGAATTAAAAAAATTAACCAGTAATTTAGTGTTTTAATTTCTTTTACCAGCCTAAATTTGCACAATTCTGCTATTTTTCCTAGATTTAATTATTAATAAATGAAATCACGCAGATCGATAATCTCGATTGTTTTTGCTCTTGAGATTATCATTCTCGTGACTTCAGCTACAACAATATTGCTTAAATTACCAAACACAAACTTCCAGGAGTTAAATCAAGTGAAAACAATCGATTTAATAAATAATTCGTTTAAAATTCCTAACAAGCCAATAAATAACTATGCAATTGAAAAACTTAAGACGTCGTTTTATCAATACTGGAACAATTGTCGCTATAGCGACTATTATCAGCCTTTAAGTGGAAATTGTTTAAATAGTTCAGGATTATCAATAACATTATTCGAATTTTTAGATGCATTATATTTGGCAAATCTATCTCACGAGTTTGAATTGGCATCAAATTTTATTCTCGAAAAAATTTCACCGGAAAGAAGTAAAAATATCAATGTATACGAATTGAGTACAAAGGTTATAGGCTCTTTGTTAAGCATTTACGGCCTTACTGGCGAAAATTCGTTTTTATCAAAATCAAAAATTTTTGCTGATTTAGTTTTACACAGTTTCACAGGTCCAGTGCCTCATCCTTTCATAGATGGGACAAATCAGAAGCCATTCGACTTCGGTTTCATGGATGGAACATTTTTAAGCGAAACAAGCGGCTTTCTTTTAGAATTTGCGAATTTATATGATCTTACAGGCGACAGTAAGTATTTTGATAAAATACAAAACTATCTTTCTTGCATTGCTAATTCATCAGATCAATTTACTTATGGAATTTGGTCAACAGAAAAATGCGAAGCCTTACAGAAAACACCGTCATATAACCAACTAATCTCATCGTTTTTCACGAATTTTATAAAGTTTTCACAGATTTACGAATCAAATTACAGCGAAAAGATAACTAATAACGTATACAAAGCTATTTATGAGTTTTCAAATTCAAATATTTATCACACCACAGACAGATTTGCTTTTATTCCTGAATCGATTTGCGAAGTCATTTCTCTCACAAAAGGAAGCATTTATGAGCAGAAAATCAGCTATATTAGTAATATTTGCGCTAGATTAAGAAACAATTTTATTCCTTCTTCTTATGTTGATTCTGATGAATTTAATTTCGACACATCTCTTCTTTATGAAGATTTTAACAGGAGTGTATCAATAGACGATCTCAAAAACCTTGAATGCGGCAACGTTCTATGCTCTCTTTCATCAATTGGACAGAATTACAAAGAAGATCTGATGCCGAGCTCAGCAATTTCAAAATGGCTTAAATTTTTATTGCTTCGTGATGTTGAAGACCTAGGATACACATACATCATCAATGATGCTGGCCACATGCTTCCTTTAACTCAAGAAAATATTTATTCGAATATAAACTAGATTTCATAATGATTCATTCAGTCAAAGGATATGGTTTCCATTTTCTTCACCAGTTTATAGGGCGCAGTTAATTATCTCAAGACTGGATAAACTTAGAACAATCTTTAAAGATTAGTGAGATAAATTGAAGAAATTATTCATTCCTATATATATCTTAAAAGACAGCTTAAAATTGTTGATTGTTTAGTAAAATGTTTTTGTTTGTTAATTTCATCAAAATATTATGAACAAACTAACATATATAGCATAACATTTGATCTCTCATGTAAACAGTGGTCAAAGGCTGTGCATTCAATTTGATTTGCGTGTTCATAATATTTGTCGATAAAATATCCATCAAAAACTTTGTATTCTGCCGTAAAGTTTACAGGATTGAACGAAACTCTCCCATAGCCTGCCACTGTGTTTGTTATGGTTGGATTATCAACAACACAGCTCTCAACAATAAATTTTATTAGATAATTTGCCAAATCACCTTATTTACATATTAAAATTGCTGAATTTCTTTTATATCGTTTACTTAAAACATATTCTTTAAATTAACTTTTGATTCTATAGTCACCGAAAATCATATCAACACATGAAAACTCATCACTAATTGCTTTCATTTTTAACTATATGATGCAATCTAATATTCATATTATATTGACTAGTGATGACAGGTTTTTCCAGTGGCTATATCATAAATATTGATAGAATTATTAAAAGATTATTGATATTGCATATCTATTCTTACAGTATTTATAAGATAAGCGCTGTTTATCAAACAAAAAATAAAATATAAAAAAAAATTTCACATTGCAGCATATATTTGCATGAAAACGTCTCGTCTTCCGTAAAATAGTCTGCGGTAGACCATAGGATCAAAGAATGACGCAATTCCACCGATAATGTTTAGGTCAGCTTTGTCGGTAATTTCTAGAACATTCAAAATTTCTTGTTTTGATTCTGGCGAAATAATTCCGCTCGCATTTTTCATCCTGTCAGAGAGGTTTACCATTAGAATGGACTTTCTTATTATTTCGCCAAAGAAGTCAATGCATAGTGAATATTTTTCGCTGTTGTTGAGAGTCTTAAGCTGCTGGACGAGTTTGAATGCGCAGCTTGTTTCCGAAATATTAAAACGGGTAGGCTTGAACTCATTCTCCATTGAAGGAGTGCTGTAGTGCTTCACCATGACGTCTGAATAAGTGAGTGATTGGATTGACTGCTCTGGGCCTTGAAGGATGTCTTCTTCGTCAAGTTTGATCCAAGTCCATTGTCGCTCGAAAAGTGCCAATGTTGAAAGGGGAATTTCTTGCTGTGGAGAGACTATTTGCAAAAACAAGCACGGCGACACTCTGCTAGAGTAGGTCTTGGATGAGAAATTCATCTGCTCTTTTGTTAAAAACAAGGAAAGAAAATCGAAATAATCTTGCGCGAGTTTTTCGTTTTTGCTTTCTATGATTGTTGTCATTTGTGTTTGAAGATGTGACGTTAAACAATAGCCTAAGAAGCTATTTATACGATCTTGAGACAGATTAAACGATTTTGGAGGATCAATTCCTGATGATAAAATTTTAACTAAATTCGTACAATACAATGTCAAAAATGGTGTTATTTGTAAGAAATGCTCACCACTTTTCATCGTTTCTTGAACGTTATATATTAATAAATCTAAATATGCGCTGAAGAAAGGAATTTGCGTTTTAAGAATAGTATTTTTCTTAGATTCGACATAGAAAATCAATGCATATATTGATTGCGTATCAGTACCGATTGTAAAGAAACTTCCAAATATTAAAAGTTCGTTTTCATCAAATTCCATGAAAAATGGTGGATTTTTGTTAAACTGTTCCGACTCTTGTCTGTTTACGCCGGATAAAATTATTCTATTGTAAATTTGATAATCAATATCTGCATTTACGTTCGAAAAGTTCCACAAACCGAGGATTTCGAACCCCATCTGGAAATTAGACTTCGAGAGGGTTATGGAAAGGAAAGGATGAGGCTTTCCAAGCATGATTTTAGACGTAATTATTGACATGAAATTTTTTGATCAATTTTATTTCATTTAACGAAATTTTAAATATATTATGTCAATTATACGATAAATTTTCAAAATTATCCATCAATTCCTTGTTTTCATATCAATTAATAAAATATCAACAAATTAACTGATTAGAATTATAAAAATATATTAACCATAAAGATTTATGATCAATTTCACCGGAAAATTTATATGTTACGCATTGATTTTTTTTATAGGAGATATTTAATGTGTATTTTAGATCAATTACGCGCTCTCATAAATATTATTGACTCTGTTTCAAAATTGATTGAATTAGGAGCAAACATCGAAGTTTCAGATGGATGAACTGCATTAATTATTGCTGCAGTATGCAAAAATGTTGATTCTATTTCAAAATCATGACTTATCATCTGTAAAATTTCTATTATCTACTTCTATTTCACAATGATAGGCCATTTCTAGCGGCTCTTCGAAAATGATTTAGTATGAATTTCGATTTAAAAAAGAAAAAAAAAATTAGAAAATTAATTTTATAGAAATTAAGTTCAAAAAAAGTATAAAATAATATAAAAAATATCAAATAATACTATTATTATTCGTCAGATTCGAGTAAGTGTGAGTTGAATTCGTCGCCTTCATCATCTTCTCTCCTGAATCTTCTGAGCATTCCAGGAGTCATTTCAACATCATCTGGAAGATTTGCTGCCTCTTCTTCCTCGCTGTCGTCCTCCCAGTTGTACTCGACGTGCTGCTCAGGAGGAACGAATGTGTAGTTCATCATCCTGAACTGGTCGAACTTGGAGTCGCAGTCTTCGACTTTCATGAAGTACATCAAAGCCTCTTGCGTGAGAACGAAGTCCGGCGGGGCATTTGGCTCGTGGATTCTCTGCTTGAGCTTGCCCTCGACGAATCTCTTGTCGTGCTTGTTGAGCATTCTAACGAGTCCGATCTTCTTGTCGAGCAAAATAGCCTTCATAGCGTCGAATCCGAACTTGAGGATGTTGTCGAATAATATCCTTGTGTGATAGTTGGACCATGTCGTTGTTTCTGGGAACTGGCCGATTCTCTCGAGTCTCTGCTTGATGGCCTGCAAGCACTGCATCCTCTCATTGACCTCTGTGTAGTCCTTCTTCGTGATGGATGTCCATGTCATGGCGCCCTTGGATGACTTGATCTCTTCTGGAGCCTTGTCGAACTGTGTGAAAGACGGACCAATTGGCCATGGGAGCTTTCTGACTGGCTTAGTGATGATACCGTTGAGGTTTGTGATGAAGTGTATAATATCTTCTGTTGTCTTGGAAACGAGTCCTGTCTTGACGTGCATGTCTGTTGGGTTTTCGAATGAGAATGTGAAGTTCTTCATCATGTTAATAACAGCCTGGTATTCTGGAGCTGTCCAGTACTGGAACTGTTCTGCAGCGAAGATACGGCCTGTTGAAATAATGTCGCTCTTCATCTGGTTGGTGATTGCAACAACTCTGTCATCATAAGGATCGAAGTCCGATCTGTCTGCAAGGATTGACTCGAAAATCTCTGGGTCGCGCTTTGTATAGTTAGGAGCAATCTTGTTGAAGTTGAACATGCTCTTGTCGTTGAAAGTCATCCATGTCTTGGCGATCAACTTGGTTTCGATGGATGCCAAGTATTCGTAGGCCTGGTCGTATATTGTGTCCTTGAGTGGCTTGCAAGCAGAGACTTCAATTGATAATTCATGGTCTTCTGCGACGGCATGGATCCACTTACCCTTCCTCGAGCAGAGAAGCATGTCGAACGAGAAGTCGATGACATCGTGCTTCAGACGCTTGACGAGGAATGGGAATGTGACCATCTGCATCGGCGGGATTGCTCTGAAGCAGAGGAGAATGATGGAGTGGCAGAATCTCTCGAGCTGGTTCGGTGAGTGTCCCTGGAATCTCTGAGCCATGAGGTCCCACTTTCCGTATCCAATCTGTCTGAACTCGTCGTAGATCTCGTAGGCCCTCGCGCTGTCAATGAACGAGTCATAGGAGTGGCTCCTCTTCGCTCTCCTCGTGATTATGTCTTCTGCGACAACTGGGAACTTAGCGAGAAAGGCTTCGTCAGATGATCCGTCACTGTAATCTGGCTTGACTTCGAGTGGCTTCTCAAGCTTAGGAAGGCTGGCGAGTGAGAATTCGCTGACGACTGTAGAAAGCTGCTCGATCAAGTTCGCGTTCTGGTTGATGTACATGAAAGCGTCGAGCTGTGGAGGAGGAACAAGAGGAACGTTGTCCTGTGGGTTCTCATGGAAGTCGCCCTCTTCACCGAGAAGCTCCAACCAAAGGCTCAACTTCCTCTGGGCTCTGACGAACATCTCGTGCTCGTATGTCTGATATGTGATGAGCCTGACGACGTCGACTTTCTGAGTCTGGCCGATTCTGTGGCACCTGGCCTGAGCCTGGAGATCGTTCTGTGGGTTCCAGTCTGGATCGAAGATGATGGCTGTGTCAGCGACAGTGAGGTTGAGGCCTTCAGAGCCGGCGCGTGTTGAAATGAGGAAGACGAAAGAGTCTGCGTTCTTGGAGTATCTGTCGATAGCCTCGGACTTCTCGATATCGGACATTTCACCGATGAGAAGCTCGTTGTTGTATCCTGAGAGGTTGCAGAACTCCCTGAGGATGTGCAAGAGCTGTACTTTTTGTGAGAAGATAAGAACTTTGTGGTTGTCGCGCTTGAGCTCCTCTAAAACCTTAGAAAGCCAGACGAATTTGGTTGAAAGCTGTGTCAAAAG